>CAIGRB010017017.1:61068-90465 GCA_903798255.1 Fraxinus quadrangulata | reverse complement strand
GATAGTGTGATAGCTGATATTAGTTGTAACTAATTTTCCCGCCTTCCTTCTCCCGCCATATTCATTTACTCTTTGTATTTATAAATTGATGCATAATTCATTTAAGAATAATGAGAATTCTTCTTCTCTTCCAATTACTCTTTCATCATCTCTTCCGCAATAAATTATTCAAATTATATTTGAATTGATGGGCCATGAGACATACAAAAATATATTTTAAATAAAAGATACATGAGAAATAAATAAATGTTTCTTGAAAAAAAATAAAGAGCCAAAATGATCCAAAATAATAAACACCGAATTGTTCCTCCCAGAGTAAGGTATCAACTTATACTGGTGATAATTATTTCTTATTTATTTAGTTAACTTGTTCGAAAATTTAATTCAAAGATTTAAACTTAAATGTTTCTTCAAAAAGATTCATCGAATTTTCAAAAACCATTGTATTTGTTTTGTCTAGATGGAAAATAAGAGTTGTCAATTCATATCAATTTAATTCCAACCTGATGAGATTGTGTTATATTGAATTCTTTGGCAAATATTTCAGAAGAACCAAAGTGTCTATATGGTTAAACATTTGACACCACAAAGATTTACAATATGAAAACATGCACAATTGCACATGTTTGATTGAAGTCGATATTAAATCAAATTTACTACATTAAAGTTAATTCTTACAACTATGCTACAAGTATATCATAATTTACAAATTTATTTAAACTAATGGATGATGTGTCGAGATTTAATTGGATCGATGTCTCATCAACCAAATAAAAGAAAAAAATTCCATACTTTTGTTGATACATCATCAATTTGTAAAAGATTATACAAATGATAGTATACTACATCATTTTCCTAATTTTTATTTGTGAAATATTTGGACTTGTGTAAGTGTATGTTCGGCTAATTAAGCTTGAAGCTTACTTTAAGTATTAAAATAAATAATCATCTGAATTGGAATAAATAAAATATTTACTTTTAAAGGAGAATAAATAAGATATATTATTTACTACTAAAGTAATTTTTACTTTATTGTCAAAATAAGTTGTTGAATGGCATACTCTCGCAAAAATTTATTTATTTATTTATTTTTCATATGCAAAACTACGCCACACGACGACTTGTATTTAATGATCATTCCCCCAATCTATCATCGATAAGTATCACATAGACGTGTTAGTCTCTAGTTTCAACTTTAATCTACACTTAAAAGGTTCCTAAAATTTTTATGGGTAATTGACATAAAACTCCCGCAACTTTTGTCTGTTTTGCGAAATACCTTTATATATATATATATATATATATTGGCGTAATACCTTCCTAGTTGACTTTTTTCGCACATAATATAATTTTTCTCGTTTTCTCAATAAAGCCTAGTGAAATGACGAATATATTCTTCTCTTTAAAAAAAAAGAAAAGAAAAAAAAATTAAAGAATCAATTGCAAATCATGGTTCCATTTTTTTAAAAAAATGCAATAGAATTCCAAATAAATAATTAAAAAATAAAAATAAAAATCTCTTTCTCCCATTTACCACATCTTCTTCCTACACCACCACCACCACCACTACCACCTCCATTAGGAGATTTGGAATCTTTATCCCAAATAATAATTAATCCAAAAGGCATAATGTACATTCTTATCGTTATTTTTTCTTTAATTAGAATATTTTGGGTTAATGATGATTTCGGTAAAAAAAAAAAAAATTATATTTGCTTACTTATAAACGAGGGACAAATATTTACTCATAATTTTGTATTTTTTGTACTTTTTTGCTTATTCAAAATATGCGAGGGTCAAATTAGTTGTTTTTTTTTTTTTTAAACTCTTTAACAGAATTTTTGGACAAAAAAAATAAAATAATATGAATTTACTAATTAGTGGAAGGCTGATGATAAAAATGAGATTTCAAAAAGCTAGGAACATAAATGTAACAATGAATGAAGGTTATAAACATTTCATGCAATTAAAACCTGTTACACTCGTAAGAAAATATTGTGTGAATATATTTAGCCTTTATCAAATAATAAACACAAAAATGGAATGTAAAAAATACGTAAATCTGTAAATCTACGGGGTCAAAACTCAAATCTTGCTTTTATTAAAGATCATTTTAGTAGTACCAATTAATTCCAAGCTTGATTCACCAATTTTCTTGTGATAGGGGTGGACAAAAACTGGCTTGGTGCAATTTTTATTACTAGGAGTTGACAAAAATCGATCTAGTTGGAGCATCAACAAGTTTCACTAGGTTCTATTATATCTAATTAAATGTAAGAATATACTTAATTGTACTTATTATATTTTTCCATTTACCTATATTGGTATTCTAGTATATCACTAGATATCATTATTTTTTTTTAGAAAGCATGCATTATTCTTTTCTAGATTCTCTTTAATCAAACCAAATAATAAATGCAAAAAGTTGATTCTTAACGTGGATTCTTGACAGCACTATTAGCCACTCACGAAATGCTCGAATGATTTGATTTCGGTTATTCGTATTTATCCTTATATGAAGAGTGGATTCTCATAACGAGAGAGACAAGGGAAAAGAAAGTGGTGGATGAAGCATAATATTCCACATTCACCATCTTCCGCTTTTTAAGTTATATGAATTTCCATATCCCTATATATACATGATATTACGATAAAGACGGATTCATCGAGTGAGACGGATAAGGGAGAAGGAGAGGCGTTGATACAAAGTACAATGGTATATTATATATTCATTCTTGTATTGAACTTTTACGTTTGTATCTAATTCGTGTAGATTATATTTAAAATTAGAAACATTTTTTTCTGTTTAATTAAAAAATATATAGACATTTGTTCTTACAACTAACGTTGGTTTTGAGCAGAGCAAGTGGATACCTGCGCAGGAGCTTATTATTACGGGGATAGAGGACCCACGATGCTGGGTATGGACTCATCCTCCAGGCTGCACAAGGTTCTCTCTCTCTCTCACACAATATGTAGATTATTATTTTTCCTCTTTTATCTAATGAAGTAAATATGTTTATCCCGTCTCTAATAATATAGACAAGGTGGTTTATGTACATGTACAAATGAATAATGATAAACAATTTGTAAACTTCACTGATGATGATGAGCAATTTCTATCTTGGTTGCATAGCACTGTGGTGGCCGAACTCCGAAATGCGACTTTGCTGGATATTATTGCGAAGATAGATGTAAAGAAATTACGTCAAAATACAAGTTTTGGTGCGTATCTTGTGTTTAAACTCAAACAAGGGTCGAAGGGGCTAGAGCGAGCCAAAGCAGCAGTTAGGTATGTCGTGGACAAAGTTGATGGCATTGATGGTCAGGGTGCTACTGTATTCCTTGTCAATAAAAAACAAGCTAATGAATTTGGACAGGTTCCACAACCTCTAAAATATGGGTGGCAAGAGATTAAACTTGGAGATTTCACCAATGACGAGGGAGATGAAGGCTTGATAAAAATGCGACTCTTTGAGACGAACAAGCTCAATCCAAAGTCTGGTCTTATCGTCAAAGGAGTTGAAATCCGTCCGATTGAATAGAACAAGTCAATAAGTATGGTCCTAATATGATGCTATACTACTATAAATAAACCCGACAAGTAGAAGTGCTATTTCATATGTATGTCTTTGTAATTTTCCATGGTTTTCCCATGGGTAAAAAACTTGTTTGGGCACTGAACTATCAATCTTTTGCGTTCTCTTTGGGAGTCTTGGGATACCCATTTTTTCCATTTACGAAGGATCTGATTTTGGGTGATTTTTAATACACGAATTTTAAGACAATCCATCTTATGCTTAAGAGTTTATTTTCTAATGCTTTTAAAAGTTTTTTTATATATGCGCTTAGTGAAATTTTCAATTTATTATTTCTTAAATTAATTTTTGATTCATAAGTGATATTTTACTTGAGTGATTCTCACATATAAGTTAATTTTTAACTTAAAAGTGAAATATTTATTTATAATTAAAATTTTAAGTTATAAGTAATAGTCTACTTCTAAGTAAATTTTATAGTTATAAGTTAATATTGTACTTATAAATAATTTTTGACACATAAACGAATTTTTTACGTATAAGTAACTTTATTTAAAATTTTTGAGCGAATTTTTATCTTATTAATAGTATTTTTACTTTATAAACATTTTTTACACAAAACTGAATATTTGTCTTATAAGTAATTTTTAATTATAAAGTAATTTTTTAGTTAGTATTTTTATTTACAAGTTATTTTAAACATAATATGTGGATTGAGAATAATTATTTTTAAGATGGTAAATTGGAAGAAAATTTGAATAAGGGCAAGAAACCAATGCTTTCGGAGGGTTGAGAAATACACCCAAATTACACTGCGTTGGTTTTGGGTTGTTAAAAATGAACAAGCACTAGTTTTCAAAGGTCAAAACCAATTAAAAAAAAAACTCTTAAGTAGGCGCTTTAGTTTAAAAAAAAAGAAGCAAGAGAGAATGATTGTCTCATCGTTACAAAAATGATCAATAAATCATATTTAGCCCATGCTCGACAATCATTATTTCAAAACTCTTTAATTCTTACTCTTATTTTCAAACATAAATTTACACAATAAAATATTCTGTACGTAAATTTTAAAAAAAATTCTACTTTTTAATCGGACATTCTTAAAAAAATCATTATTTAAAATTCAATTTTCTTAAAATAATGTCCATCAAACATGGGCTTAACACTAATAATGCTTACTATGAGCCACATACTCAGCCAGCTACCACCTATGCCGTAGTATCATTCACCAGTCTACCCCATCTCCCTCCAAACCTTAAATAAAATAAACAGTTTCTTTACTTTCAAAAAATCAGACACGCATAGATTATGTGACATGTAAAGAGTATTTTAATTGTTTTTGTTATTATAGTATCTTCAAGAAACTCTAAATAAAAAATTCTATCTATTTTAAAGAGTCAGTGCTTAGAAATAAGATATAAAAGATCCATCAAACATGGGCTTAACACTAGTAACGCTTACTATGAGCCACATACTCAGCCAGCTACCACCTATGCCGTAGTATCATTCACCAGTCTACCCCATCTCCCCCCAAACCTTAAATAAAATAAATGGTTTCTTTACTTTCAAAAAACCAGACATGTATAGATTATGTGATATGTAAAGAGTATTTTAATTGTTTTTGTTATTATAGCATTTTCAAGAAACTCTAAATAAAAAATCCTATCTATTTTAAAGAGTCAGTGCTTAGAAATAAGATATAAAAGACTTTATGTTATAACCTTTTAAAATAGAGTGATCAATCTTACTCTCTATTTTAATTTCATAAGGATTGAATTTAAGTTACATATTTCAATACTATATTTTTTTAAATTATTCAAATTATATTTGAATTGATGGGCCATGATACATACAAAAATATATGTTAAATAAAAGATGCATGAGAAATAAATAAATGTTTCTTGAAAAAAAATAAAGTGACAAAATGATCCAAAATAAATAAACACCGAATTGTTCCTCCCAGAGTAAGGTATCAACTTATACTGGTGATAATTATTTCTTATTTATTTAGTTAACTTGCTCGAAAATTTAATTCAAAGATTTAAACTTAAATGTTTCTTCAAAAGGATTCACGAATTTTCAAAAACCAATTTATTTGTTTTGTCTAGATGGATAAAAAGAGTTGTCAATTCATATCAATTTAACTCCAACCTTGATGAGATTGTGTGATTCACGAATTTTCAAAAACCATTTTATTTGTTTTGTCTAGATGGAAAATAAGAGTTGTCAATTCATATCAATTTAACTCCAACCTTGATGAGATTGTGTTATATTGAATTCTTTGGCAAATACTTCAGAAGAACCAAAGTGTCTATATCGTTAAACATTTGACACCACTAAGATTTACAATATGAAAACATGCACATGTTTGATTGAAGTCGAGATCAAATCAAATTTATTACATTAAAGTTAATTTTTACAATTGTACTACAAGTACATTATAATTTACAGATTTATTTAAATTAATAAATGATGTGTCGATATTTAGTTGGATCAAAATCTCATCAACCAAATAAAAGAAAAATACTTTTTTGATACATCATCAATCCGTAAAAGATTCTGTAAATTATAATATACTGCAAGCATTTTCCTAATTTTTATTTGTGAAATGTTTGGACTTGTGTAAGTGTATGTTTGGCTAATTAAGCTTGAAACTTATTTTAAGTATTGAAATGAATAATCATTTAAATTGGAATAAATAAAATATTTACTTTTAAAGGAGAATAAATAAGATATATCATTTACTACTAAAGTAATTTTTACTTTAATGTCAAAATAAGTTGTTGAATGGCATACTCTCGAAACGATTTATTTATTTATTTTTCATATGCACAACTACACCACACAACGACTTGTATTTAATGATCATTCCCCCACTCTATCATCGATAAGTATCACATGGACTTCTTAGTCTCTAGTTTCAAGTTGTATCTACACAAAAGGTTCTTAGAATTTTTTTGGGTAATTGACATAAAACTCCCTCAACCTTTGTCTATTTTGCGAAATGACTCTTTATTTTTTTATTTTTTTGGTGTAATACCTTCATAGTTGACTTTTTTCGCACATAATACAATTTTTTTCCCATTTTTTCAATAAATTTTCGTGAAATGATGAATATATTATTCTCTTTAAATAAAACAAAAAGATAAGAAGAAGAAAAATTAAAGAATTAATTGCAATCGTAGTTCCATTTAAAAAAAAATGCAAACAAATTCCAAATAAATAGTTAAAAAATAAAAATCTCTCTCTCCCATTTACCACATCTTCTTCCTACACCACCACCACCACCACCACCACCACCATTAGAAGATTTGGAATATTTAACCCAAATAATAATTGATCCAAAAAGCATAATGTACTAAAAAATTTCATCAATACTTCGATTCAATTCCAAACACGCCCTTAAATCCAAACATCCCTTTAAATTCCCCTCCATTTCAACAACCAAGAATTTCCATTTGAGACACTTCAATCTCATGATCCATAGTACCAAAAAATTAGGATTTTGATGGTTGTATAGGGCCACATGGGCCCTGCACCACCAGGGATGCCACTTGTACAATTCATTTTCTTATGCTTCTGCTAGGAGCTGGGGTGCCATTTTTCTTTCAATTCTTAACTTCGAATTGTGGAGGTGACGCTCACCTTTTATAGCTACAAAGCTACTCTTGAGATGGTTGGGGACGAGGATGGCAATGATGGTGGTTTGCGATGGGTGGGGGTAGTAATGTCCACCGTCATTGGCGGTTGAAGACAAGTAATGCTCACTTGCTTATGTGATGGTAGAACTTAAAGTAACGTTCTCTCTAAATGTGAAAACCTAAAATAAGGTTATTTCTAAGTCGGCAAGTTAAGACTTCCCACTGTGAACATAAGAACATTTCTATGTATAAGTATCATATTCACATAATTATCACTATTATTTTCATTTTTGTATCGTATGTATACCTATAACGCGCATGTATCTTAACATCATATTTGAGATATACTTATCACTATTAATATTTTATTCTTTAACAACGCAATATTAAATAATAATCGGAGATTAAGCCCGGTTGTCATGCCTATGGCTCCATATGTTGTCAGTCGAGGCTGAAAGTGTCAAACCTCGGAACATTGAGTTGAGAAGTATGGGTGTTGATATTCGCGTTTGTTGAGACGAATAATGTCTTTTCTTTATTTTAGGTCCGTGCAAAAATCATCTCACTTAGGGATGTAGGCTTACGGAAACTCCTTTGTGCGTGGTACAGGTTTCGAAAAGTTGGATTTGGTAGGCGTCGATAGAGATTTTAATGTGTACTTTGTTGAGCTGTTTCTATGAGTCGGGATAAGATTTTTATCTTTGTACTTAGTTGAGTTGTTTGCAATTTTTTGTTTGCAATTTTGTATGTCGGCATAAGCGGAAGGTTCGTTTGTGTACCCAAGCAGATTTAAAGGAAACTAGAATCTGTCTCTTGTTCTCTCTTCTAATGGAAATTTTTGTTATTACAATCGCATGGCGAGAATTGAATGGAAGATGAAAAGAGAAGGAAAAAAAAGTTCAATAATCTGCGACCATGTTAGCATCGGTAGGAATTCCTATACTCGTGACTTTTTCCTTGTTATTGTATAGTGAGAGGACTGTTGAGCAATTTGATACCTAATCAACATTGTATAAATGTAATTTTAATTTTGCTTCTGATAATTGCAATGATTATTTGATACCTGAACTTGTAAATCGATCAAATGTTCAATCCAGGGGGAAAGAGAACAGCGTGTACTAGATATTAGCTATTTGTACCTGTATAGTATTAAGAATTTCATGAAATTTTTTATTTTACATTATTTTATTATTATAAAAATATGGATAATATCTGTCCACAAATGGAATCTGTCCTTAATGTTACACAATTGGTAAGTTGGGGACTATGCCCGTTTCACACATTCTTTCAAAATTTATTTTTTAATAATATTTTTCATCTTATCATTAACTTTTTCTTACTTTTTAATCGTATATTTTCTATCATATTACTGTTTAAAATACATTTGTTCCTCAATTATATTCACCAAACACGCGAAAGTAGATTAATAGATTTGTGAAATTTTTCCTTTCTTCTTTTCCAATTGGGTTCCTCTTCGGTTCCATCCCCTCCAGTTCTCCAAAATTTCCAATAAACTCGTGGGTTTTCAATCTGACTTTACACTGGTATAACAGTATTATTAAGAAAATGTAAGGGAGTAATTGTATTTGTCATTTACCAGCAACTGAAGATAAAGTTGAGCTATCCGTGAGGGCTAATCTATTTTTTTTCTTCTTGCATTCTTACTGGTTTGTCCAAGGAATATAATTATGTTATGAAAGCTTGAATTTTGCGACTACAAAATCATGCTCTTGTCTTCTTCTCCCCTTCTCTCCAATAGAGCCACTTTTCTATGTAAGTCTCTCGCTCTTGATTTACATTTTTCTATCAAGATTCCCAAAATCTTACATGTTCTTTGAAGTGGATTTATGCTGGCATGTTACTACTGTGACACTAATAGATACGTACTTAACAAATTTAAGAGTCCCCATTTCAGCTTTTGGTAGTTCTCTGATAAGAAAATCAGGAGCTAGTGCCAAAATTGAGTTCTGAATTATTGTCACTTTGTTTTTCAATATTCTTGGACAGTTAACAATTACAATAATATTGTGTACAAATGTAGCTTAATTTATGAATAAATTTAGCTGGGGCTGCCAAATCGAGTTTTGAGTGACACTTTCTTTGGTTATCTGATATTATTGGATGGTTGCTACTCACAGTGGTAACACTATGTTGCACACTTTCCATTCTTATAAATGGTGGAAATAAAAAGAATAAATGGATTGTACATGATTCATAATTATATTCCTTTCAATATTAAGGGTGTGTTTGAGCCCCTTTTGTGCTTGACATAATCTAATGTTAAAAATTTGGAGTTGTTATGGAAGTAATATGTTTTTCTGTATGTTTATTACTCCTTTTTTTTTGTTTTTACTACTTTCTTTATGGTGTCTCTTGTTATGAAACAGTTTTCATAATCTTCTTCAGTTTCTATTTATTTGTTACACTCAATTGTATAATTTTTTAGGCATAAATCTTCCAGGCCGTCCAACATTTGGATTGTTTTCTGCTCGGAGGAATATCATAGCGTCTTCTTGCTCACTTCACAATTTGCAGAATAATGGGTATCATTGATAAGCTTGATCAAATATTACTTGATCTGTTCTTAGTCCTCTGCATTTGATTTTTGGTTTTCATGTTCACTTGCATATATACACTTTTCCATGGCTAGAAAGCAGGCTAAAAGCATCTTGCACTTTGAGGAGAATGTAAGGCGGAGACTTCTCTTAGTTTTCCTGGTTGGCTCGGGCATATCTACAGCTTTGCCATCCTCTGGAAAGACGAAAAAGCAAAATCCTTACGATGAGAGACGTTTACTAGAACAGAACAAGCGAATACAGAGAGAAAATAATGTGCCTGATGACTTCCCTAATTTTGTTAGAGAAGGTTTGTTCTTTTCTTATAACTGTGTTAATGGTGGAAATTGTTGGTAGTAACTGGTTAATTCCAATCTCTCCCCACTATTCTTATTGATCTCTAGGATGTGAACGTTGTTGTTCCTATCTGGTTCAGGTTTTACAGTAAACGTAGTGACATCGGACAAATATGTTACACGTGACTCGGGTCTCATATTGTGGGACATAGCAGCTGGTACAGGTGATTGTCCAAAGGATGGTCAACAGGTTTTTCTTTGTTCTACTTGTTTCTAGAAATCTTTGTGACTTGCTTTCCTCAAAGTTCATCAATGATTTTGAAGTTGAAACATAAAAATGAAAGTACTATTTGATTGATAATATCTCAAAGTCCTTTACAGTTTGCTTCAAATTATTGGTTTAAATTTTTTATTTATGGCGTCTTGGACTGAAAAATGGAAAGTGAACATTTTAGAGTGCATATTCAATCCTGTAGTGAAATGACATAATTTACATGAGCATTGTGAGGACAAATTTGAATCATCTGTAGGCTTTAATAATGAGTTTTCACAATGTTGCTTGTATGTAACTTCCTACATATGGTGATTTCTTCCGTTTTCTTTCTCTGGTAGGTGACATTTCACTATATTGGTTATAATGAGTCCGGCCGCCGTATTGACAGTACATACTTGCAAGGTTCTCCTGCGAAAGTCAGAATGGGAACTAATGCATTAATTCCAGGTGACAAAAACAAGAAATTAACAACTGAAATTTTGCTACTTTTTCTTATTGAGATAAAGTAACTGAGCAAAATTTTCTACATAGGCTTTGAGGAAGGAATCCGAGACATGAAACCCGGGGGGAAACGGAGGATAATTATTCCTCCAGAGCTGGGACCACCAGTATGCAATTTGTCTTTCTTTGCCTGATTTATTTATCCATAGAAACATTATTGATTCTTTCGTTTGCTCTTTATTGTCTAATAAACACTAGTCTTATGCATCTCCAAGTAGTGTTGAAGAGGCCTATCATTTGAACGTGTTGAATTAACTTCTTTGATTGTTAGTTTTTCATGTTGTTTAGAGCCCTTTCTTCTAAGAGTGCCATGTTTCTCTACTCGGTGGTTTGTAACTTCTTCCGTAGTGATTCAGAATGTCAAATGAATGTCAGTTGAATTATCTCTCACGTCAGCCACTAGCTCTGATTCTTGAACATTTAGAAATGCTTGATCTGATCTCAGATGAAGGCATGGATAATTAGTGTCCCAATTTTTATATTGTGCGTAAGCGTAATGTCACCAAACGGCATTTTGTTGCAGATTTGAGGTAAATATAGAGGCTTGATTGCTTGTCTGAAATCTTAATCAAGATTCAATCTTGGCGTGGATAAAAGCCAAGACAGCCTTAGACAAATAAGAACATGAATTCATATCAAACCAATTTCTTCCTGTTGCTGAGACAATTACAGCATGTTGTACTTTTGCCACTTTTTCAATACGAACAAACAAGTGCAGAATTCCTTTGTGCTAGAGGCCTGTGATACCTGCCTCTTAATTCAAATTCTCGACACAAACATTGCTTTGAAAATGATATGATGATAGTTTCTCCCTTCTACTTTTCGGTAGAACAAAAATAATAGGCTGGTAGCAATCGTTAAGAATCTAGTTACTTTATATCTTTCTGTAGATTTAGCAATGAATGGAATGGAGTAGCTTAGAACGATCTGACCTTGAATCCATTGGGAAAAGAGCCTTGTTTTTTGTTGTTGTTATAGTTCCATCGTGGTTTGTTTTAAGAGGTGGATGTTTTTATGTTCAACAGGTAGGACCTTCTACATTTTTCAGCTCAAAGCAATTTGAAGTTTTCGACATCGAATTACTAAGCATTCAAGATTGCCAGAGAAGGACCATTGGATTTTATTCTGATGTCGTATGCAGTTGATCATGGCCAGTCTTCGGCCACAGGCTGACCCTAGACAACTAAACCTGAAGAGGAAGATCACAACTGAAATTACATAACAAAATGAACTAGCATTGAGCCAGTAAAATTACTAAACATTGAGATAGTATTTTTGATAAATTTTGTAATAATGTTAAACTGGTACTAGCGTTAGTGGTGATAAATAACACTGATCAATGCGAAATTTACAAAGATTTCGTCATATGCTTGTCGTGCTTCAATTCCTTTGTGAACTTTATAAGGTTTATAAAAATTTGATATAATCTACGAGTTCATTATATTATTTGATAGCTAAAAGAAATACTAAAGCGGTATTAAAGTCAAAGGATATAATGATGCTAATTATTGTCATGACATGTTTAGCACACAATATTAGATAACCTTATACAGTTACATAGTATTATTTGACCTAGTACGAGTTCAAATCATTTTCATTATCACTATTAAAGTCCAGTTATCCATATTGCTCTTTCAATTCCACTTCTTTGAAAACGAAAGCATAGTGCTTGTTAGTTCCTTGAAGGTACAAAGTGATCAATGCAGGCAATAGAGATATGAGGATGATGAATATAGCATAATTTTGGGTCAAGATATTGGTGTTTTAATTTGTAGTTCATGTTGTCACATTCGATAGGTGAGTAAGAAGTGAGCGGACATTCTAATGCATCATCGAGCACATGTACGAGCATTGTGGTGACTAAAATCAAAATTATAATGATTGTGGAGGTTTGTGTTACATAAGTTGTCCATAAACACGTGTTATCTAGTTAAAAAAAAAAGGGGGATAAATATTCATGACCGTGTTAATCATCTCACTTATAAGTCTCGCATGCGTCAACTTTTAAGAATACATAAATACCTTTATCCTTCCATTGGGCAGAACATTCATGACGGCACTTGTAGAAGCTTAGAATTCATTAGGTATGCTTAGTTCATTAACATTTTCATTTCCAACTTAGAAACACTAGTTCACTTGGCCAAAATGAAATTCAGATTGAAGGTGGAAATTATTGTACTCCAATTGTTACTCTCTGTAATTCTTTCAAATATAATGGTTGATAATTTAGCATTTAGGTCCATTTCACTGAAATTTCCAAAGGTAGATTTCTTACACTTGAACACAACGTGAGGAACTTATAGTGTGCGTCACAGTGAGAGAGAGGGTGAAAGAGAAGCGTACAAGTGGTTTGAGGCTTTGGTTCTGCGTTCTTTGATATTCTTACCCTGATTTCTCTCCGACCCTTCCTCACCTTTGTCTTCTTTCTTCGTATGTATACAGATTTACATATACTTATCGCATATATATGTAGAGATTAGATTTTTACCTACATAGCTATGTAGCTTTGCATCAATCTATACTTTTGTTGCATCTGGGTTTTAGTGGGATATTTTCAAGCTTCTTGATTGCGATTGTTGGAAACAGAATAAATTCCAACACTGGAAAATTTAAGGGTTTATTACATGGCCCACGAGGTTAGAATACTTAGGTTGGAAGGGAAATGCAATTTACTTTTACTCACTGTTGTGCATTTATAATTACAGATTATGCTATCTATGGCTTAAAATTTTGTGAATTGTTTGAATAATGATATTCTGTTCTTGTGTACAGATTTAGATTTTGGGTCTGCTTAAGAATTCCACCAGTAGGTTCGAGATTTAATTTTTTGTTTTTTGTTTTTTTTTTTTTAGGCTAGGGGGTATTAATTTTTGACCATTTAAATAAACTTTACTGATTTCAGGCTTTGTATTTTGATATTGATGTGTTTTTGAATTCTGGGTATTTGTTTGTTCATCAGTTTTTTTCTTAACAGTGATTATTTAATGTGCAAAGGGTGCTTACTTCTAGGATTGCATGTGGTGGACCCGTAGTTATTTGAATGTTTGTGGTTTCAGGTCATAGGAAATTTGTATAGAGTTTGTTCAGGTTCACCATTGAAATGAGTTATAGAGTGGAATTGATACTGGAATAATGGTTTCTGGTTTTTATGGTTCATAAATCAAGCCAAAGGGCAGTGCTTTGAAGATAGATTATCAGGCTGTTAAAATACTTCTGCGTCATTACTGAGTTCAGAGTTATCGTTATGTGCATCATTTCTGGCATAGAAATCCTAGTTGTGTAATAGTTTCTGTGACTAAACCATTGAAGTATGAGTAGAAGGGTGCGGAGGAGGATTGCGAGGAGGGGCAAAGAGAAAGTGGATTGCGTGGAGATTGATGAGAATTTGAGTTTGGACGAGAAAGGGGTACTTGATTGGATCAGGTTACCTGATGATACAGTAATTCAGCTATTTTCATATCTGAATTACCGTGACCGGGCTAGCCTGTCATCAACCTGTCGGTCATGGAGGATTTTGGGTAAATCTCCATGTTTGTGGCAGGAATTGGATCTGCGGCCCCACAAGTGTGACACTTTTGCTGCTGCTTCACTTGCCTCTCGGTGCCAGAATCTTCAGAAGCTTCGGTTTCGTGGTCTTGAATCTGCCAACGCAATTATAAATCTTCAATCTAGGAATTTACGTGAGATTAGTGGTGACTGTTGCAAAAAAATGTCTGATGCCACCCTCTCTGTACTCGCAGCGCGACATGAAGAGCTAGAGTGCCTTCAAATTGGGCCAGATTTCTGTGAAAGGATAAGCGGTGATGCAGTTAAAGCAGTGGCAATTTGTTGTAGACAACTGCAGAAACTTCGGCTCTCAGGTATTCATGAAGTGGATGCAGATGCTATCAATGCTTTGGCAAAGCATTGTCCGAATTTAGCAGATATTGGATTCATCGACTGTCAGAAGGTTGATGAGACTGCCCTCGGAAATGTTGGATCAGTTCGCTTCCTCTCAGTTGCAGGAACATCTAATATTAAGTGGAATTTGGTTTTACAGCCTTGGAGTAAGCTGCCTCACTTGACAGGCTTGGATGTTTCTAGAACTGACATTACCTCAAATACTGTTTTAAGATTGTTTTCATCCTTCAGTAGTTTGAAGATTTTGAGTGCCTTGAATTGTCCAGCACTTGAGAATGATGCCACCCTCATTTCCAACAACAATCACAAAGGTAAAGTGTTGCTTGCTGTCTTCACAGACATTCTTAAAGGAGTAGCTACCCTATCTGCTGATACTACAGAAGACAGGAGCAATGTTTTCTTGAATTGGAGAAAGTTTAAAACCAAGGATAGGGAATCAGAGGAGATCATGAATTGGCTGGAATGGATCCTTTCACATTCACTTCTACGTGTTTCTGAGGGCAATCCACCAGGTTTAGATAATTTCTGGCTCAACCAAGGCTCGGTCTTGTTGCATAGTTTCATAGGTAGTGCCCAGGAGGAAGTTCAAGAAAGGGCAGCCACTGCTCTTGCAACATTTGTCGTCATCGATGATGAAAATGCCAGTATAGACACTGGAAGGGCTGAAGCAGTTATGCGAGATGGTGGCATACACCTTCTCCTCAATCTTGCTAGGTCATGGCGGGAGGGGCTTCAGTCAGAAGCTGCTAAGGTAAGATTTCCACTAATATTTATGTTGTAACTTGTAAGCCAGTAGGCTTATTTCTTATGTTCACGTTCCTTGGACACTGATTGGTCCCTATGTTCACCTTTTGATGTAACTTTGTTCTTACTCTTGTTTTTCGAAAACTTAAAATAATAGTAAATCAATATTCAGCAGATCATTTAAACTTTATCATTACTTATGAGTTCATATTAATATTTCTTAAATATGTAGGCCATAGCAAACCTGTCGGTGAATGCTAATGTTGCAAAAGCTGTGGCAGAGGAAGGAGGAATCAGTATTCTTGCAAATCTTGCCAGGTCTGTCAACAAATTGGTCGCGGAAGAGGCTGCTGGAGGGCTGTGGAACCTTTCTGTCGGTGAAGAGCATAAGGTTGTTTTTCTGTTATTTGATATGCATTACATTTTCATACGATTTCCCACCTTATTTTTTAACTTGATAGTTCAAATTTCTTCCAGTGTGCTATTGCTGAAGTTGGTGGTGTAAAGGCTTTAGTTGATCTCATCTTCAAATGGTCAAGGACCACTGGCGGTGAAGGAGTTTTGGTATGAGCCAGATGCACTTGAGTTCCTGTTTGTAACTTTTACCTGTGTTGGTCTGATATCAAAATAGATCCTTTCAAAACTGAGTTAATCTATTGGTGCTCAAGTGGGTTGTGGTTGGATCTTTGCATGTTTCAGGAACGTTCAGCTGGTGCATTGGCAAATTTGGCAGCAGATGATAAATGCAGCATGGAAGTTGCTTCAGTGGGCGGTGTCCGTGCTTTGGTAGCACTTGCTCGAAATTGCAAGGTTGATGGAGTGCAAGAGCAGGTTGCATTAGAATAAGTTTTAAAGAATGAGTATCTCATACTTGTTAGACACCATGATTTTGAGTGTGTGTTACTATCTAGTAGTTAGGACAACACGGTCTGATTGCAAGTGCAGGAAACTTAAAAATACAGTAGGAAACAATGCTCTGTGTTAACCGTCTTGATTTATAAAAGGGTTCATTGCTAATAGTAGTTAGTACTTAATTGATAACCACTAATCAGTATACTAGGATCAGTTGGTCGCAGGACACTACTCTAATCATTTCACATGCTATGTCTAATGAGGCGTTTTCAAAGGTTCATCATTTATTTTGTTTTTGTAGGCATCATTTGTTTTCTTGCATGAATGTTCTCCTCTGTACATACTTTACAAGTCTTTTCCTATATAAGATGCTAGTTTTAATGTGATAATTTATAATTACACTCTGAACAAGCTGTTTTTAAGAAACTAGTTTGTATGTAGCTGTCTAAGTTCTTTATCATATGGTGCACAAAAGCATAAATTGTACTTATGTGCATTAATCATTAAATCTACAAGATTGACCATGCATATCTCTTACGTACTTTTCAGAAGGCTATTTCTTGTAGTATGTTGGTCATTCTTTATTGTCTACACTTTCTAAAGCAATTCGAATATAATTCCCAGTGCATATTCGCTACATTCTCTATGCATTCTCTTGTATTAGTCTGAAAGGGAATTGCATACGAGTTCTTTGAACTAGTGGATACTACTCCATTGGTGTTTTACCTTCAATTGCTCTCGAATTTGTAAAGGTGTTCATGAAAGAAAATTGTATCATGCTTCTGACCCATATCCCATGAGGTTATTATCCAGGCAGCTCGTGCCTTGGCAAATTTGGCTGCTCATGGAGATAGCAACGGTAACAATGCTGCTGTTGGACAAGAGACAGGATCTCTTGAAGCTCTTGTACAACTCATCCGCTCTCCTCATGATGGTGTCAGGTTGTGTATTTCGCTGTTTTCTTGGTCACTATTTTAAAGTTGTTTGCTCTTTTGCATGGATTTGGTCATTTCTGTGTTTTTTTTTTTTTTTGGCATTTGGAGAATACTTGTTGCTTGTATGAATGAAAATATAATGCCGTTATTGGCTGAAGTGTAGGCAAGAAGCTGCTGGTGCATTATGGAATTTATCCTTTGATGACAGAAATCGAGAAGCCATTGCAGCAGCTGGTGGCGTTGAGGCATTGGTATGGTAGTCTTTTGGTTGATCTTAAATTGTCCATCACAGCATCCGTACATAAAACGTTATGCTTCCTAGTTAAAATTAGTTATACAAAGAATTGTAAGATGTCTTGAAACAACTTGTAAGTCTAATATTGATTCAACAAAATCTGAAAACCATAAAATTTATCAAGAATAGGAAGGCATAAAAGTTCATAATAGACTTGTGCTTAGGCTGTGGGTTTAAACTTATACACAGCCACTTAGTGGAAACAATAATAAAATTTGGTCGCTTTCACTGGCTCTTCAGCACCCACACATGATGTTGTCTTATCTGAATTATGGCCAATTTCACTTTTTTCCCGTCAAGTTGTCCTGGAAAATAATAACAGAGAAGAGATTTTGACCTTGACTGGAGTTGTTGTATACATATTTTATACTTCTTGAAGTTTTTCAACATGCTGTAAGGTTAAGTAGGAATTGCTTTGGTTGTTTTGGGGCTTAGTGTTGCATGCTGATGTTTGTGTAAGATCTTCCTCTTCTACAATAGGTTTTTACTATTTCTGAAAACACTCCGTTTTTGTACTTTATATGAGTCCAAATATCATATATTGATTAAATCCATGCGAGCTATGTGATACCTTTTTACTTTAACATAAAACTAGAAGTTAGCAGCTAAAATCTTCAAGTTTTTGTTCTCTCTCTCTCTCTCTCTCTCTCATTTTTTTTTTTTTTTAATTCAGATGTGTATTTTCTCTTATAGCCCGGTTTATGTATTTCATCTTGTTCTTCTCAGTAAGGTTTCCCCAGTCAGCTCCAACTTGGAACCTACGAGAAATGGGTAGAACTATCCAAAAAACCCAACCATAAGAATATGCACGAGATTGTGCTAGTCCATAAGCCTATTTAATATAGATTTGCATTTATGATTTTGTTATCCTTTCATACTCGCATGATGTTGGTCTGTTCTATCAGTCAGACTTCGTGCCGCTGATGGTAGTATGAATATAATATTTCTAATTATTCAGTGGAAAAGATTTTTAGAATCCTTCCAAATATTTGGCAATTAGTTTTGCTTTTCAGTGCATTGGACCTTCTTTATTGTCTACCTGCCCTTGGAGGACTGTCTTATTTTAATCAATGGTTTCTTGGAAAACTCCCCAAAAGAAAGTAAACTGGAAATGACAAATAGTATTTACAAAATGCTAATTATATCAGCCAGTTGCTGTGTCTATGTGTATGCATATTTTTGTTAATTTTTCATGATTCAAGTGCACCTATGTCTATGTAACTTTGCATGCACATGCATGCAATAGACTCATGGATTAAAGATCCAGTCCTCTGGTTCTTTTCACTCTTACTTCTTAAGAAACAAAGTTTTCAGTGTTGTGGTTGTGTGCATATATTTTTTTGCCACATGCATCTCCATGCTTGCGTCAATTATTATATGCTTGATTGCTTGTGGATTGACCAGAATCAATCCCCCCCTGCAAGCTGTCGCTGTCAAATAGTAGAACTTAAGACCTTGGAGGTGGCTGGACCACAAACCAAACCTAAAGATCAGTTTGGAAACTTCAGAAATGGACTAATCTAGTTTTTAGACCAATTTGATGGGGCAGTTTATCTACAGCTCTATGTTGATATTTGAACTAATGTCATGAGGTAAAGTTATTAGGTAAAACTCGAAAGGATTTTAAAAACGTTCATTATAACTAAAATTATGACAATCCCTACTGGTGGATTGGGGATAACATGTGTTTGCGGTATACGAAAATGCCCAAAATGATGGGACCAACCTTTTTGTATGCACATGCAAACCAAGTAATACATTTTTTAAAAGTTGCACTAGTTTTTGTCAATTCTGTGGTTGTCAAGTATAAAATTATAGAAAGTGAATTTTTGTAAGTGACGTAGGGCCAGTAGTAACCTATTTACGGGTAATGTCTTTCCTCATAATTTTTTACTCATTTAATTAACTTGAAAATGCCTTCTCTTCATTAAGTAACATGTTCTGCATCAGTTATAGTACCTACCTAGTATATGAGCATAGGGTGCTTCTCCTCTTCGCATCATTTTGTTATAATATGATTGCATTATCAAGGAAACCAGGTATCCTTAGTTGCTTATGGAGGTAGAATGTGAGAAAGAATGATATAAAAAATGATAAGGATATGATCCTAAGACATCTTTACATGGAATTTTATGTCTACTTATGGTTAGTTATATACGTTTAAACTACTCAAAAATCCAAAACCTTCAAACTTTGAAAATGCTAGATAAGTTCATGCCTATCTCTGTATTTCTTTTCTTCCAGCTCCTTGTCTATAGAAAATTTACCTGTTTGTATTAACTCAGTCCTTGGAACCTGTATATACCTAACATCATATTTCTTGAAACCATTAATTGAAGTTAGTTATAAATTATCCCATGTTGTGTTATCAATTTTATGCGGCATTCTTGATTATGTCACTGTTTTCCAACATAATATTTCAATGAATTGAAGATGACTTGCTATCCAAGATTGCCAAAAGTATTACTTTTCATGAAGTCATCAACTCAATTTCTTTGCATACGCCAGTTTTGCAACACCATCTATTATGTGCCACTATTTTCACACCTTATCTTCAGGTCAAGTGTTATATTGCTGATTCTTGTCAAATATAAGTTAGATTTTTTATTCTGGAAAAGAAGAACATTCATGTACACATTGACAGTTGAATATTATGTGGTGGTAGGTGGCTCTTGCGCAGTCTTGCTCAAATGCTTCTCATGGCCTTCAGGAGAGGGCTGCTGGTGCTCTGTGGGGATTGTCTGTCTCAGAAGTTAATAGGTACGAATGAGCATAGACTTGTTATTATTTGCATGATTCTACTACTGCTACTGATGGTCCTAGGTAGTTATAATAAAATTCAACACTAAAGCTTGCACTGCAGTATTATCAGATATTCGATCAGCTTAACTCTGTTAATGGGCTTAGAGGTAAATGACTTGAATAAATCCGCTTTGTAGTTTGAGACGCAATTCAGAGCCAATATCTTGCTCAATCATCTCGGTCCCAGTTGATGGACTTGTACTTCCCCCAAGAGTAGACAAATAGCCTGCCATATAGCATTTCTTATATCCCTACTCCGTGGTAACTAAAGAGATCCCACAAGGAGTAGGGTACTTAATAGAGCACCTCCCTGGATGTTCCACCCCAGATAATAGTTTTTACTGCATAGGTTTCAATATAGTTATGTTATCACCGATCTCAATTCTAATGGGTAAAGCATTGTAGGGTTATCAGCCATCGAGCTTATCAGTGCTATATCTGCTAGTATTGATGAGAAAGAATAGTCAGGTTTTAGAACCTATTCATTTCCTGTCATCTCTTCCAAGGAAAATAATTGCATTGCCATTGTTGATCAGGAAAGGTACTAACTAACTAAGAACCTCTTTTTCAGTGTCTACTCTTAAAAGCCTTCCATTTAACCTTATTCTGTATTTGCCAAGGATTTAAATGAAGAATTTGATCTCATTCCTTGTTTTTCGAACACATTTTATTTAAATCAATCCCATCACCACTATTTTTCCTGAACGCATGTACCGAGTCTGTGGGCGTAAGATTCTTATATAAGATAATACCCTCGTAGAACAGTGCATATTGCGTATAATTCAGAGGGTATGCTCGAAGGATTTTACATCATATGTGCAACTTAAATTCACAACAGGAGTTTTTTTTATCAATTTTATCAACTTCTGCACGAAGCTTTATTGCCTTTAGAGTGACGAAAATTCAGCTTCTAATTTTTCTTGATAACATGTTTTTGTAACAGAACCTACTGCTTATAGGCTTCAGTAATATTTCAAATAACTAATTAGTTCTTACTCTCAATTCTACTTGCTTTCAACTGATTCACATAGCTAATCATTTTAATTAACATGCATGCTTGAGTGAAGGAAATTATGACAATTGCTTGATAACAGCCTCAAATTTTCTCTGTCTAATTGTTCTGAACAAAATAGACAGAAGAAAGATTATGTGGACTTCACAAGAAATTATTTGACCAATTGGAGACTGGATGAAATTTTCTTATCAGGGATAACATAAAGAAAGGGAGATTTGGCACATAACTAAGAAGGATATAGTTGTAATTAAAATGAAATTTTCATTAGTAAAGATATACTTCATCTTTTGGAATGTGTTTGATTGCAAGCATGAAACTTGCATGGGAAAAAAAAAGGTTTTAGGCAATTCAATTGCCTAGAACTTATTTGAATGGAAATTGTCAATTAAATGTGTTTGATTGGCTTAATTTCAACATAGAAAATGTTGTATTTATCCATCTTTTGTTGGTGGGTAGATGAGGGAAAGGAGTAGATAAGAGAGCGTGTGTGTGAGTGAATTGCCTATGAAAAGAAAAACCTACCCCCCGAAGAAAACATTTTCCTTGTTTTGAAGAAAACATGATCACGTGACCAACTTTTGGAAAATATTTTCTATGGAAAAAATGACAATCAAACACCCCAAAAATAGGAACTTGGGTGGAAAAATGACATTTTTCATAGAAAATAAAGCCAGTGAAACACACCCTAAGCGTAAATATTTATAGCCATTCATGTATTGTTGTATTCTTATCATATTATGTTCATTGATGATGGTTTTGTGCTCAGAGTTTTGTCACACAAGGTCTCCAGACATTTTGAAGTAGGGAAAATAAGCACTTTAGCTTCACCCTTCTTTCAACTCCAAAACACAAATACACACTATTTTCTGAATGAAAAGATTAAATTTCTTTAGCTGGAAACAGAAAACCGTAAGAAACAATATTTAACAGCTGTTCAGTTACTAGGAATATTCCTACACATCAAATTGCAGCAAACTGTGTTTAGGCTTGAATTAGACCAGTGAGATTGCTGTTTGCGAACAACTACCGTCTTATCTTTTTTTGTTTCACGTTCAATTAGTTGGTAGATAATGGTTGCCCCTGTCATTGTATGGTTTCTTCTGGCTACCACCTAGAAAATATGTATCATGCATATGTTTCTTCTTTTATAGTATCGCAATTGGCCGAGAAGGAGGCGTGGCACCCCTAATAACATTGGCACGATCAGATGCCGAGGTAAACATATTATTTTTGAATCATCATTATTGCCTTTTCACTTGTCTCTTGGTTTCTTGTTTGTGCAAACCAAGAGACAAGTGAAGAATTTACGCTCAATTCCAATATAAACTTTTCCTGCAGGCTTTTTATGTGTGTTCTTTGTGGACTGCCTAAAATTCTTGTTTACGAGTCACGCACTCTTTGTTTCTGATCATATTTGTCTAACAAGTCAATATCTTCATTTCTAATACAAGCCAGTTCATGGATTATAACTGTCTAACACTTTATCTTATAAATATTAATCACTAAATTGTGGAGCCCCCAGAATTTATGTATATATATATATGTATATATCACTTTAATCTCCCAATTTTTTTTTAATATAAAATATAGCACCTAGAATAATTAAATTCCATTCTATGAAATTCTGGGGGCTCCACTTGGGTCAAATATTTAGATTTTTTTATAGAACGATGAAAAATATTACAATATGGGGCTCGTTAGATAATTCGTAATTGATCATGTATATTAGGCTCGAAAAAAAGTTAATTCGGATAAACGAAGCCTAAGTTATTAATTGGTTTTGATAAATTAAATATTGAATTTGAAATGGATAGGAGCCACGTGTAGAATTAGACAGAGATAAGGTGGTTTTGTTTTTTTCACTGTCACGTGAAAAGTGATGGGCACTGTTCACGGTTCACTTTTTTTCCCCTCTTCCCAAAAGAGTCTACAGAAAATTTAAACTTGGGCTCTGATACCAAAGTGTAACGACCCAAATTTTTAATATTTAAATCGTTATTATAAGTTTCATTTAACTTTTTTTTAAAAGAGACATGAAATAATATAAAATTATGTAACGTTAGTTTACTCACTATTAGATAGAATAATTCCATATTCTAAAAAAATCGAGGACTTTGCTATGCCATATTTAATTCATTTCGTAATTAAATAAATATTTCAAATATCATAACATAAAATTTTTGTTCCACCAATATTAAATAAACATATGGACAAACATAACCAAATAAAACATGTTCCAAACCTTAAATAACAAAGCCACATAATAATAAAATTATAGTAAATACTAAAAATAAAATCTATAGTCACGTTACACCGGATTTAATTTATTAAGTCCAATAAATCCAAGCACGATTGCAACTCATTGCCCGCCATCCAACGATCCATTCTAATTTGTGAGTAGAAAAAATGGCGAGTACATGAGAATGCTCAGTCGGACACAAATAATTATGCAATCCTGAATAAAAATATTAAATAATTCGTAAAAAATATCATACCGTCATATCATATCTTTAGAAATCGGTAAAAGCTCAATAGATATCATATCTTTGGTACCGGATAGCCATAACATATATATATCATATCATATCATAACTTTTATTAGAATAATATTTATCAACATGAAAAAATTAATTAAACGGGACAAACCTCATGCACCTCGTAATCCTACCTCGCTTGATCAATCAAATTTTGAAAGAAAGAGAAAGCACGTTTCCAATTTTTATTTTCTGCCTACTACCGCAGTCGTGTGCGTATGTATATTCTGATATAAGAATAAAGGGGTAAATGCATAGTATTTAAGTTAAAAAGGGACAATTGAAGTTTTGGTAGAATGGACTTACATAGAGCCGTGTGCCACCATGCAAATGTCACTATCAAGAATATTCTACTTCATAATTATCCCATCCAACAAAAAAAAAAAAAAACCACCATATCTCTAACTAATTTTACACGTGGCTCCTACCCATTTCAAATCAAATATTTAATTTATCAAAATTAATTAATAACAACTTATTTAAACTTCAATAACTTAGGATTCGTTTATCCGAATTAACTTTTTCTCGAGCTTAATACATGATCAATTACGAGTTATCCAACGAGCCCCATATTGTAATACTTTTCATTGCTCTATAAAAAAATCTAAATATTTGACCCAAGTAAAATTGAATTAATACATATATCACTTTAATCTCCAAATTTTTTTAAAATATAAAGTATAGCACCTAGAATAATTAAATTTTATTCTATGAAATTTTCGGAGCTCTACAATCTCCCCTCCTTAAAATATTTTCGTCCTCGAAAATTTACTTTGACTAATCGAAAAGTTCTGGATACTTGGTTTTTAGCTTATCTTCTTTCTCCCAAGTTGACTCGTCAGGTCCATGATTTCGCCATTGAATCTTGACCAGGGGAACGTCTCTATTTCGTAATTGGTGCACTTTTCTATCCAAAATTATCGTCAGAGCTTCATATGACAAATCCTTTTGTCCTTCTAATGTTTAATAGTTCACTACATGTTTAGGATCATGAATATATTTTCTGAGCATCAAAACATGGAATACATTATGCACTACAGTGAGTTCGGGTGGTAAGACAAGTCAGTAAGCCACACTACCTATTCTTTCAAGAATTTCGAAAGGTCCAATGAACCGTAGTCTCAACTTTCCATTCTTATCAAATCTCAATACACCCTTCATTGGTGCTACCTTTAGAAAAACTTTGTTACCCACTTCAAATTCCAAATCATTTTTTCTACCATTTGTATAACTTTTCTGTCGATCTTGTGTTGTCTTTATTCTTGCTCTAATTTTGTCAACCGCTTCAATTGTTCGTTTAACGATTTTAGGACCCAAAATTCTACTCTCCGACCTCGTTCCAATGGATAGAGGATCTGCACTTCCTACCATAAAGAGCTTCATATGGGGCCATTCCTATAGCAGCTTGAAAGCTATTGTTGTAAGCAAACTTTACTAACGGCAGATGTGTCTTCCAACTACCGTCAAGATCCAAAACACATGCCCTCAACATATCTTCAAGAGTTTAAATGGTTCTTTCTGATTGTCCATTCGTATGTGGATATGCAGTACTAAACTTCGGTTTCATCCCCATAGCTACCTGTGAACTTTTCCAAAATTTCGATGTGAATCTTGGGTCTCTATCTGAAACAATGGTGACTGAAGCTCCATGCAATCTGACTATCTCTTTGATATATAAATGTGCGAGCTAATTTACTTTGACTGGTAGAAAATGAGCTAATTTCGTCAAACGATCAACCTCTACCCAAATAGCATTGTGACCTCTTGTTGATCTCGGAAAGCCTACCACAAAGTCCATCGTTGTGTTCCCATTTCTATTTTGGGATATCCATCGGTTTCAGTAGTCTTGATGGCCTTTGATGTTCAGTCTTGACCTGCAAACAGACAATACATTTCTCCACTAACGAACCAATTCCTCTTTTCATGTTTCTCTACCAAAATGTATCTCGAAGATCTTGATACATTTTCGTACAACCTGGGTGTGCAATATACGGGGTGGAGTGAGCTTCTTCCAATATCTCGTTTCTTATACTTTCATCCTTTGCTACACACAATCTTCTTTTAAAAGTCAGTGCTTTATTTGCAAATACTTCAAATCCCATTCGTTTGTTTATATCAACCTCTGCCTTAATCTTTTGCAGAAATGGATCCTTATCCAGTGCTTCATTGATTCGATCCCGAAGAGTAGATTGAATCATAAATGCTTTTATTCTCGTTGTAGTCTGAGTTGGCGGCGTGATGACTTCCAATATCAGTTTTTCAAAGTCCTTTATCAAGTGTTCTTGTACCGTGGATAAAGCTGATAACTGCGATCCTCTCTTCCTGCTTAAAGCATCTGCGACTACGTTAGCTTTACCCAGATGGTAAAGAATTGTACAGTCATAATCTTTCACTAACTCCAACCATCTTCCTTGTCTCATAATCAATTATTTCTGTTTGAATAAGTACTTGGACTCTTGTGATCCGTATAGATTTCACACTTTCCTTCATATAGATAGTGACGCCATATCTTTAAGGCATGAACTACTGCTGCAAGCTCCAAGCCGTACATTGGATAGTTCTGTTCATACTGCTTCAACTATCTCGAGGCATAAACAATCACCTTTCCATGTATTAAAACACAACCTAAACCCTGCTTGGTAGCGTCGCTATAGATTACAAACTCATTCGAACCTTCAGGTATCGCCAATACAGGAGCCTACTAATCTCTGCTTGAGTTCCTGATAACATTTTTCACACTTTTCCGTCTACTGAAACTTCACTCTCTTTCTACTCAGCTGAGTCATTGCACCTACTATTTTTGAGAAACCCTCAATAATTCTCCGATAATATTCAGCCATCTCTAAGAAACTATGAACTTCACCTACACTGATCGGCCTAGGCCAATTAGTTACTACTTTTACTTTAATTGGGTCTACCCCAATTCCTTGAGCGATAAGCACGTGGCCAAGGAAATCCACTCGATCGAGCCAAAATTCGCATTTATTGAATTTGGCATATAATTTCTCCTTCCTCAAAGTTTCAAGTACTACTCGGAGTTGTTCTTCACACTTTTTCTTATCTTTAGAGTACACAAGTATGTTGTCAATAAATACTATGACGAACTGGTCTAAATATTGATGGAACACTCGATTCATAAGATCCATAAATACAGCTGGAGTATTGGTTAAACCAAAAGGAATGACAGTGAATTCATAATGTCCATAACGAGTTTTGAAAGCAGTTTTCGATATATGGCTTGCCTTGACCTTTGGCTGATGATACCCTGATCTCAAGTCATTCTTCGAAAACACCGTTGCACTCCTTAACTGGTTGAATAAATCTTCTATTATTGGCTGCGAGTATCTATTTTTGATAGTCAAATGGTTCAATTATCGATAGTCAATATACATCCTCATACTCCCATCCTTCTTTTTCACAAAAAGTACTGAAGTGCTACAAAGAGATACAATCGGTCGAAAGAAACCTTTTTTCAACAACTTTTCCAACTGTAACGTCAATTCTTGAAGTTCTTTCGGTGTCATTCGATATGGGGCCTTAGATACTGGTGCCGCTCTAGGAACTAAGTCAATTGTAAATTCCACTTGCTTATTTGATGGAATTCCTAGTAAATCTTTTGGGAATACGTCTGCAAAGTCTCGCATAACGTTTATATCATTAATAGTTGCTTCTGTATATTTGGAACCGATGATATTAACTAAGAATCCTTGGTATGACTCCTTTTTCAGCATCTTCTTCACTTGTAAATCTGATACTAGGCGAGGTAGACACTTGAACTTTGTTCTAAAGAAATGTAATTCTTCCTCTCCAAGTTTATGAAATAGCACTTATTTCTCGTGACATCAAATGGTCGCATAATTGAGTCCTAACTAGTCCATGCCTAAAATAACGTCGAAATCATTTATCTCCAAAAGGTACAAGTCCGCCTGTAGTATTTTCTCGTCAATCTCTAACTTCATAGTTTTAGTCATCTGATTTGTGCAAAGAGTTCTTCCTGAAGGGATGCTAATCTCTAATTCTTTATTTGTTTTCAAACATGCAAAGTTAGACTAGCAACGAAGGATACAAATATAAAACAATTTGTAGCCCTAGAGTCAAAAATACGTAAGCAGGTACATCATATAATAATAGAATACCTGTTTTGTAATTGTAGTGTTAGACTTGGCGACAGAGGATACAAAATCAAGAACATAAGCAGGTACTTCAAATACTTGTTATCACATTCGGATCCTGCTTCGTCCCATGCCGATTTAGTGCAAAAACTCGAGCATTCCCTTTCTTGTTCTTGTCTTGATCATCATTTTTTTATTTGGAGGCTCGGTACAGTTTAAAGCAATGTCTTAGCATAGACTTGTCTAATTGATACCAGGATTCAACTTAAGTCTCTCATTAGGCAGATGTCCTTAGTTCGAATTTTGGGGGATGCGATAAAAAGCTGTGAGGGATTAAGTGGGCAAATGTCCACCCAAAGAGGACAGTCTGATATAGCGGTTTGGGTATAGAGACACGGGTTGTTACAAAATTATGTTAACTTATAATTAGAACCAGAACGAAAATATATAAGACCTATTATATTTTATATCTTATAATATTAAAAGGGGTTTCTCCAATATTCCTTTAAAGAGCTTGATTCTTCCTGGATACTGAAATTGTTGAACAGGTTCTCCTGAATCTGTCAACAATCAAAATTCCAGGAAAAGGGTTTCTTACAGCAGCTTGCAGTGGTCACCAGAAAATTCATGGCACTTTCCTTTCAGAATATGCTTGTGGTTTTAGTGGGTGTATTGCTCGAGGACTACATTTATCTTAGGATTCAGCTGGCGTCACGTATGAATAACTATTTTCATCATGAAATTCACACTGTTATGATTTTTGATATGCCACATTCTTTTTTATGTAGTCAATATTTTCTTATTATAGTGGATGTGGATTAATCTTTACGTATTTATCCACTTTCAGGATGTCCACGAGACTGCTGCAGGAGCTCTTTGGAATCTTGCTTTTAATCCTGGTAATGCTCTTCGTATTGTAGAGGAAGGAGGTGTTCCTACCCTAGTTCATCTCTGTTCTTCTTCTGTATCAAAAATGGCACGATTCATGTCAGCGTTGGCACTGGCATACATGTTTGATGGAAGGTACCTGATCACCTTCTCAATTTGGACATCTCCACCCTTCATGTCTGCATTGTACTCGAATACATACTCTCTACAGTGTACTTATACATAGTGGCTTAGGGAAACTTTTTCCTTGCATTGCTGCTGCTTTTTCTGTGCCTTTTCTTTTGGAAAGGGGAGGTATTGGCAAATATATTCAATAAAAGACTCCATGCCTCTCACAAATGCCTCTCTTTGTGAGAGGTTCTCTCATTGAATAGGACTAAAATAACATCTAAATATGGAAACAATCAATTACAATATTAATTAATGGTAAAAACAATCTATCTATATCTAATACAATTATAGTAATATAATCGTAATCTTCGACAATTTTCGGAATCTTATTCAATCTCCTTGA
>CAIGRB010017017.1:44220-60382 GCA_903798255.1 Fraxinus quadrangulata | reverse complement strand
GGAAAAGAAAACCACTTGAGGATGAAGACCGGACGGGAGGAGCTTTTAGAGCAAAAGCTCCTCCTGCCGTGAGAAAACTCTATCAAGAAAACGAGAGAAAATTTTAAGGAATTGGCTCTGATACCATGTCAAATATATTCAATAAAAGACTCCATGCCTCTCTTTGTGAGAGGTTCTCTCATTAAATAGGACTAAAATAACATCTAAATATGGAAACAATCAATTACAATATTAATTAATGGTAAAAACAATCTATCTATATCTAATACAATTATAGTAATATAATCGTAATCTTCGACAATTTTCGGAATCTTATTCAATCTCCTTGACAATTGGCAACAGATCTGAAAAATAGCTTGCTGTGTTGCAGAATGGATGAAATTGTCCTGACAGGGACATCCTCAAAAAGCACTTCCAAGAGTGTAAGCCTAGATGGTGCTAGAAAAATGGCTTTAAAAAACATTGAAGCTTTTGTCCTGACCTTTTCTGACCCACAAGCATTTTCTGCTGCTGCTGCATCATCAGCTCATACAGTACTGACCCAAGTAACAGAATCTGCTCAGATTCAAGAAGCAGGTCATCTAAGATGCAGGTTCCTCTCTCTCTCTCTCCCCCTCTCTTTCCTTCTCTCTCTTTGCAATCTCATCTTGTTGGTACTTGCTAATTTAACATTTTCTCTTTCCTCTTTATTTCATTACTTCCTTCAAAAGAATTGTTGATAAGCAACTAGAAGTTTGGCACCGTGAGAAATCAACTTGAGGCATTTGTTTTCCTATGTACTTTACCATTGAGTTTCAGAAGTTCACTATATTCTAGTTTTGCTGTTCAGAATGCTGAAGTAATGCATTTGTTCATCATCAAAGCTGATATTTGGTGGTTTCTGCTACCTTGATAAGATCAATATTAGCAAAACATAGCTCATTTAACTATTCTAAACTGTATTTGATTCTATTTTTCCTGAGTGCCACCACTCCCCGGTTGGCAACTAACATCACATTTCTACCTTTCTCATATCGAATTTGGAATCAATGAGTCAATCTTCTTCATTATATATATGTTGTGTTTTTTCAGTTACCTCTGTTAAGTATTGAGAGTCTTGCTGGATTCTCAATATTCTATCCTTGCAGTGTGATTTAGTGAGCTTTTCTTGATCATATAAAGGGATGTTTAGGCTTGTTTAAAAATGAGCGCGACTGTGTAAGCTGGCACATGCTGAGCGGCTAAGGTTGATTTGAAAAAGAGAAATTTTAAACTGATACATTTAGTCGATAAGCTCTGTGAAGCAAAAACGATAAAAACAACCTTAGGGGAGAAATTCTGGTTGTAAAGGATTCTAAAATTGAAACTGATTTAAGTTTCATGTATTTGATGTATTACTTTTCGCAAATAAATTCTGAACTCCACCAGCTTTGGTTCATTCATTCCCTGTGCTCTGTCCTGGATTCAAATTTCTTCCTATGTGCTTGTGTTTTTGCACAGTAATCCCTATGTTCCACGAACACTTCAAATATGTTAGATTGTTGTCCGATACGTGTCGGATGCCGACACTCATCGGATACTCTGCCACGGTCATTTTTCTTTCTTTATTAGAAATATTATATATTTTAAACTCAAAATTATTATTAAATAACAAATAGGCTATGATGTTCGGACTTGGGTACGGATACGTAGCTAAGTTTTGAATCTTTTGTTTTCTAAAATATAGGATACGAGGACATCACTAAAAGGAGTCCAAATTTTGAATATGGGTACGTTGGTACGTCTTTCAAACTTCAGTTTTTTTACTAATCCAAAATGTCATTTTTAATAAACCAAAATCCATTGTTCACAAAGAAGGAAATGAGTATTGAATAAAGCGTTAAGGCAAATAAAATAGAATTTCAAGGTTTAGTTTTCAATTATGGGAAGCTAATTAATAAATGTTATATAAAATAGAAAATGAGGGACTTAATTGTAATTTGGACTTAATGGAACACTAAGTAGCACTACATGGAATCCATTTTCATGTTATACAAAGAAAACCTTAAACCATAGATAGAAAGAGGGGGAAAAAAAAAAGAAATGGGAAAGAAAAAAGAAAGAAGAAAAAGAAGGGACAAGCGCTTGGTTTTTAGAGAGCATAAACGAGAAAGAAGAAAAAGGGAAAGAAAAAAAAAAGAAGGAAAAGAAAGAAGCAGAAACGGCGAAGTGTTCGGTTGAAATATAAAGAATCCGACACATATCCCATACAAATGCCGTGTTGTGTCGATAAGGGTACTTCGTCCATTTCGAAGAGTTCAACAAAAAAAAATTATTAACAAGTCTAAAACTAAATTTATACTATATAAATGAAGAATTTTAAAAAATTTAATTTATCGTGTCGGCCACATATCGTGGTATAGTACTTTTTCAAAAAATTATGTGTTGGTCGTGTCGGACATGCATGTCCGTGTCTGTGCATTATAGGTAATCCCATTCACAATATGCAAGGTCTTTTCTCTGATATTTGAACAGGTTACCTTTGTCCAAAAAGATGTAAGCATACAACATTTTCTTTCTTCCTATCAACTCTGTTATATTAGTTTCCCTTAATTTTCTTGGGTAGTTTTCTGCCTTCACTGTCTAGCTATTTATCTTGTACATTTTGGATGCCTTTCCAACTTTTGCTTGATTGCAATTATTTTATTCAGTGGTGCGGAGATAGGAAGATTTGTTGCAATGCTACGAAATCCTTCTTCTATACTAAAAGCATGCGCCGCATTTGCTCTTCTTCAGGTAGATGATTCCTCTTTTTTCTCAACATCTTGCATACATTCTATGCTGAACAGTCTTTTTAATCAATTGTTAAATTTACAATTGTAGTTTACCATCCCTGGTGGCCGGCATGCGCAGCATCACGTAGGCCTTCTGCAGAATGCTGGAGCACCAAGGGTGCTGCGTGCATCAGCAGCAGCAACAGGTGCCCCGCTGGGAGCCAAAATTTTTGCACGTATTGTTCTCCGAAATCTGGAGCAACATCACAAGGGATCTTTGGTCTGACTAGCTGCTGATCCAACAATAACTCAGCAGGAATGGATGTTCAAATGGTCGAAAGAGTTGGTCTGGGAAAGGCACAATCTCAATTTACCACTCATTCGTAGGTCCAATGGATTGTCTTCTAGCTTCTTCCACCTTATTGGCTTTCTTGCTCTATAAGTTCTTCCTAAAGAGCCTGCAATTCTGCCTCCAAATAAGATTGTTAGCATAGGTTTGTGTGGTTTTTTCCTTCTTCACTTTACAGTTATTTATCAGTTAAGTTATAAACATGACACTTGGGCATATGTTATTACCTTAAGACTCGTTTGAATAAGTTGTTTCTGTGGTGACCATATTTTGTTAAACTGTAACTGGAAACTTTCTGGGCTGCTACTGTTTTGATCTTAAAGACTTGCATCACATTCTAGTTGCCTTGTTAGTTGGCTTTGCCCGCTTCTCATGTCCATTGATGCATATCCTGGTGACATATTTTCGCCCATTTGTGTTTCTTTGGGTGCAGATTTTTGAACATTCAATTTATTGTGTTTTTAGTACTGCTTTGCTTTCACCTCATATTTTCTTTGAAACGCTAGAAGTACAGAAAAAAAAATTGATCTTCAATCAGCAGATTTTTGTTTGTACAAATGATACTCCAAACTTAAAACGACCACGAAGAAATTCACGAGAAAAATGTAAAAAATCACTTTCCAAATATTTCAGTATGCTGTTATTTTATGTAAATTTCACCATAAAATGGTCCATTTGATTTGTTAATATGGAGATTTGAAATTAGATTTCACTGACACATTAAGGTGGATTAGATATCACTCGACATTACTAAAGAAAAAATTAGTTAAAATTTTCGACAAATATGGGTCAGTGATTGATGTATTTCATCATAGGGATTTATGATTATTTACAATCTAATTCTACAAAGTCAAAAAACCATCCCATTATACATTAATTTCCTAACCTCAATGACAATCAGAAGTGGATATAAACTATTAACTTTTGCAAAATTCGTTGAGTTATAGGCCAGTGAAATCTAGTTTTTGCCTCAAGTACTTTAGAGTTGCTTTGAAAATGATAATATGATCGGTCTTTCTTCATCAGGATCTAACATGCCATGAGAGGGTGGGGTAGACCAAAAATAACATTGAACGTGGTTGCTGAGGAATTAGTTTCGAACTTCCGGAATCAGTAAACTGAACGGAGCAGCACAAAAGGATCTATGGGAAAAAAGACTTGTTTGTTATTATAATTTCATCGTGGTTTGTTTATTTGTAAGGTGAATGCTTCCATGTTCAATAGGTAGGATCTTCCACACTTTCAGCTCAAAGCAATTTGAAGTTTTCTACTTCGAATTAATTTCTTCAAGATTGCAAGACCACCATTATGAACCGGAAGAGGAAAGATATGTGGATATAATCTATATGATAGATTTTGCAAGTAATCTTTGTCAAAATGTCATGAATTGACTAATGCTGAAGCACATGATCGATTATAATCACAGAATTCAGTGTATAAATATAATAGACAACCCATCTTTTTTTTTAAAATTAACTTTTTTCACCGATTTTTCTCGTAATTTTTGCAAAGTGAATCCTTAACTCGATCAATTTGCAGTGTAGAGCTGCAGCCTCTCTCCCTTGTGCTCAGACCTGGGCCAAATATGAGATGATTCTGATGATATATTCAGTCTTGTAGTTGCATTTTCCACCAAGTATGGTAGAATGTATTCTTTCATGTCGCTATAAGAAATTTCAAGATGACCTCCAGATACTTTTACAAACTTCACCTTCCCAGCTTCATCCAAGGATTTCAAACCAATCCGATCTTCAGTGTAGAGGGTCGTCTGCAAGGTTCAAAAATACAGTATTTTTGGCACAAAACTCGTGATGTTATCTCGGCAGAACATGTGAGGAGAGGGTAGACATAAAAATTAACCGAATGTAGGTGATGGAAAATGATTCATGTAGGCGACGCGCCCAAAATAATGTGGAAGACTGATATTCATTTTATTTTTTATGCTAAATTTTCGATTTCAGACACAATGAAAACCGATATGCTTTGTTTCCATTTCAATCTCAAACAGTGCCTCTCAAGATATTCTCAAACAAGATTTTAGTTACAAAGCTCTTGCATCCCGAGCGAGCATTTGTTAAAAATGAGTCTTGATCATATTATAAGAAAGGCTTCGATCATGGTAGAAATTTAAATTCATTGCTTATAAGAGAACACATTTAAGTTTAACAAATCTCGATAATAAACGATAGAATTACCTCTTGTGCAGGCAAAACAGGGGTCCAGGAACCATCTGGAAAATACCCAAACCAAGATGTCTCTTTGGGCACCAGTATTGTATCATTCTCAAACTGAGGATGAAATTAAAAAGAAATAAAATCTTTAGCCTTTTTTAAGACTTTTTTTCCATAAGCACTGAAAGATCTGAAAAATTACATTCTTCCTATCGAGCAAAGAGAAAAATATCAGAACTCACAACTTACCATGATAAGCACCAAGCCCTGCAAGCTAGCAAACCTCTCCTTGTAAACCGAATTCCTATGTATTTCATTGTTAAGCTTTGGGAGGAACCTACATCCTTTATTGTATTCATCTATGTCCTGGAAAAGAGACAGAAAAGAAAGAATGAAAAATTGACAGGACCTCCTTTGACTTGAGAATGATGATTACTCCCAACATAAACATTGCTCAACAAACATTGTAAATATTTAAAAAGAAAAAACAACAAGGACGCTACGGTGAATATTGCTAGTGTCGAACACAGAAGATACTCACGGTTGGAATTTTGATATAATTAGCAGGTGCCAAATGCTCCTGAAATTACACACAACAGGGTGTCAACTTAAATGGTATTGTGTACTAGGAAGGACACAAACTGAGTGTCATTTAGTTTACAACTTCAAGGCTCAATAGTACACAGTTATTGCTCCTTTTCTTAGTGTAAATGTATATATAGATTGTGAAAGTTTGAACTGTTGGAGAAACTTTGAACCTGAACATAGTTGCTGTAAACTGCCAACTGGATCAAAAAGTCCACTAGAATGCATACCAGAGCAGACTGCAAAAACAGTGGACTAATCAAACCGAAGTTGCAAGAGTAAACCGTTTACACGTTTATAAAAGGAAATTCCCCCTGAAACGATAGATATTGTTGGAAATCACTCTTTTAACCACCTTACGAGCATACTGAAGGCCTTCAAATGAGGAATCAAAGCTATAAGTTACCCAAAAATAGAAGGCACGTCGGATAACGAAAAAGACTCTACGATATTTTAGAATTACTAATAACGCTTACTAGCAATTAGAAACATCCTAAGTTGGCAGAGATTAACACCTCGTGGTTGCTTACTTCACACATATTTTGAAGTTTACAATATTTATAGATGCTTTCCCAATTTGAGTTAACCATGTCCAAAGGCTTACACCTCTTTAACCAACCATCAATTTGTATAAATTGCATAAATTCCTCAGTTGTTAACATAGAAGCATTTAGAGACAGAAGGAAACTCACTCCGCAAAAGGGAACAGAAGCTATCCCAGCGTGTGGACCTGCCAGAGATATAAAATTCCTCACCTGCCTCAAATTGAGAAAATCAATCTTATATACTCCAACTTGTATATGCAGATACATAAACTACATTTCTAGATAAAATATTGCATTATATATGGTAAATCAAATAGAGTGAAACGTTGTACTTGTTAAAGGAGAAAAGGCACTTGTTGTCATGCTCACATTACAACAAATGCCTTCAATGATTTTATACTTAGATAGGGCCTGCTTGGCATGACTTTTGAGAAATCAAAAGAATCTTTTGAGATCCAAAAGCTATTTTTGGACTCGTTTGATTAACTTTAGAAATGTTTCTTCTAATTAGAAGAGTTTTTAGAGAAACTTGGCCTAACGTAACTTTTTCTAAAAGCTCTTCCTGAATAACTCTTTTAGATATTAGTTTCCAAAAACTAATTAAGGAACTTCGTGAGGAAGCCCTTCTACAAGAAGCAAAAGCAAAAGTAAAGCAAAAACCTTACCAAACGAGCCCATAGGCTTTTTCTAAGATAATAAAAACCATGTGCAGTTTAAAACCATCAAGTGAACAAATTTTATGCCTCTTGACCACTTCAGTTAATATGATATTGTTAGCGCTAGATAGTTAGATTTAAGGACCGGGGCAAGAGAATGGTAAGCAAGTTTGGTTGGACATTCCAATAATGATTTAAGGAAAAATAAGGAAGCTATAAATATATGAAATACTAGTTCAAAGCCCTACACTGAGGTGTTCATGCAGTACTTACAGGCGGTCCTCCTTCACAGAATTCAAGGATTCCTCTACCAACCATATTACCCTGAAAAATATAAGAGTACGCTTAACGTCCCAGTCAACCATAACGATTTGTTTCTAAATAAATTTTACGTGCTTTAGATTCCTATGGAGATGGAAGAAACATTTTCATAAAGCGGGGTGCAGAACTTAGTGTGTACTCGACATAAGAAAAGGTACATGTGCTTTAGATTCCTATGGAGATGGAAGAAACATTTGTGAATATATACTGGAATAATAACAATATTATCCACATAAATGGTAAGGGATATTAGATTTTGTTATAGGTAGAATATGAAAATTGTTCACCTGAGAAAGTCCAATTATGTTGTAACCCTCCCTCAGCTCGCTCATTTTCTTCACCTGTAAGTAGCAGAAATAGTCGGAGAAAAATATTTATCCATGTCAGGTGAAGGAACATTAGACTGACAATAATATTACCTTATCACAAGCAATGGCCGTCTACAAACAAAAAAATATCGTGTTACATTATTGCTAACACTGAGCATAAACATGCATAAAAAATTAAGTATTCTGACTAATAAGCAAACGGACCTGTTTTTGAAAGGGCATTGTCCATGAATCCCATGCCCCATTTCCGATTTCACTACAGATGCAAACAGAGAAATGAAAGTTAAAAAACACGAGAAGAAACTATATTCGAATCGATATAGACTTAAATTTCTCGCGATAATTGAAGTGATACGACGTACATGCAATATCCTTGTGAACCAGACCAATTACTTAGAAGAGTAGTGAAGCGTGTGACTCCTCCATTACCGCATCTGTCTGAGATTCCTGGACGTTGATATGAGAGAAAAATCATACATAGTTACTTAATCTGGATAATTTTTTCATTGTTAGACTTAAATAAGTTACACAGGTCACATTCCAAAATTAACAATAATAGGAACAGGACAACCAAGAAAAGCAAATGAAGAATACATATGAGCAACAAAGGTGAATATATCCTCATATAATTTTATCCAAACCTTAGATTCATGTATGTTTCAAATACATCTTGTACTCGAGCAGGTAATCTAGAAATTTAATGATTATTCGACATTTCTCTTCCCTTCCCTGGTACAGAAAAGATATTTTTCGAATAACCATAAAACCCATAAGTCATTTTTAACAATTTGTGATACAATCTGCGGTCCGAACTACAAGGATGCTTGAATGACAGTCAAAAATAACTCATGTAACATAATTTGTATCCGCTTCCTCTACCATTAGCAGAACATAATTATTTCAAAATCTATAAATGTTCAAAAAATGGGTTGTGACTTGTGAAGATACTTCAGTAAGTAGAAAAATCATGAACATGATAATAAAAGGGCGATTTTTTCAAACTTTTCGAAAGGAAAGATGCAAAACCATTAGGATCCTCCTAAGCTAAGCATTAGAAATTTATACACATATGAAGTTAAATAGAACATATTAGCATTCAAATAATCAAAATAAGCTTATGGCTGCAAGAGAAAACAAATTGAAATGTGCAACAGTAAAAAATTACCATGGAAGACAACAAAGGGGATGGAATAAGCAGTTCTTGGAATTAAAGCCAGTATAATGATGAATATGATCAAGAAAGACTTTAAAGCCATATTTGGATCTGTTAGTTTCAGTGGCCATTCATTTCTAGTTCAAGAAAAAAGTGTGGGGTTTGGTTTGAAACGTGGAAAAACATCTAAAAACGGGGTAACTTGACTGACAACATAAATTTGTCAACCCTTGGTTTTGGAAAAATGAAATAAAAATACTGCTATTTAAAAAAAGTAAAGAAAATGTGAAAATAGAATGAAGTATTAATTATAAATATATTTATAATGACCGAAAAATTTAAAAATTAAATATTTGGGCGCAGGAGTTAAATAAGGATTGTGTTACAAGTACATAGGGGTACATAATGATGTCTATAATGAACACATGGTGCCCCTATTGGAGGGAGCCCGAGTGCCTCCTATGTACAACAAAAATAATTCGTTAAAAATTGTCCAATTATGCTTCGATATGTGGCATAATATTAAAGTTGATGTAATTGTAGCATGATTCAAAAAATTATCTTGAACTGTTACTATTTAATTTTGATTTTGCGAAATCTTCATGCTATAAGCACTCGCTTATAAAAATAAAAGTTGGATTATATTTATCATCAAATTAATCTATTTATAGAGAGAAACTAACACTGCATATATGGTGTAAAAGTAGACAAAAATGAAAATTGAGGGCGGCAAATTTTCATCTTTTGGGGAAAACCAACTTTATTTGTCCCTTTATAAATAGACTAAAAATTCATACCATTTTCCATTATTTACATTTTCCTTTTCTTATCCAACGGACCTTCCATAGATTTTTCTTGTCTACGCTTGAGACCATAAAGTTTTCTTGTAGACATTCTACAAGAAGCGCGTGCATAAAAATGTTAATGCTCAACAATTTGTAGGAGTCATGATGAGAATAATGAAGGATATATGTTTAGTATTAATTAATTCACAAAATTACCATAGAGCGAGTGGACTCTGTTTTTTAGAGTCAATACTTAAATATAAGTTTCAAAGAATTCTCTATTTTTAATTTTCAAAAATAAGATATTATTCTTACTTTATTATTATTGCATTCAATAAACTATTGGTTTCAATAATATTGTTTTAATTTTTTTTTTTATACTCGAACTCATCACCTTGCACGGCGGATGCAAATGCCCGCACTCCATATTCACCGCGCTCCACGGTCCGACCCACCATGCCTCAACCAAGATCTTTGGAAATCTATCTAATGTCAACTTACTGATTGATTGATGAGACGTGTAGCAGGCTACAAATGGTCAGTTCAGCTGTTGTATTAGAAAATATTTAACGCCCGCAAATTTACGGATTGACAGATTGACACCTAGGAGAGGATCGCCCGTCTGGGATCTGAAGCCACGTGTCCCCTCATCCAACAGTTCTCCTCCTCACTCTTGTAGTATAAATATGCATGTCCTAATGTAAGAAAGGGAGCCGAATCCTAATTTTAGATTCTTCAACTCTAAAAGACAAAAAGAGCATTTTTACATGCACATCATAAAAACTTCCGATGACACTCTACAACCGTCGGACCTCATTATTTCCACATACTAACTTGACTGTCTCACAGCTGCTTCCACCCCCACCGGGAAAGGCCACAAGTAGCTAATGGTTTGTCTGGAGACTTATTAAGCTTACGTGGAGACTTTAATAGCTTGCATGGAGACTTCATATATTGGCCACGTATTAAAACCATTTTTCGAGGTCAACAGATTGGTGACATCTGTGGGAAATAAAGCAATAACCACGAGTTTCCCCCCGAAAGAAAAAGCTCACCAAAGATACTTGTTGTTTTCCTTGAAAAATGGGACTTATTCTTGAAAAAAGAATAAGAGGCGGCCATAAGCTAAATTTGAGTTGGAAGGTAAGAAAAACTGCAATTCCGAGCCAATGTCCAGCAACAAAGAAATGAACCCTAGGAGGATAAGGGAGGTATGTGAAGAAGAGACAATCCGAAATATCACGCATCAACGGCCCCACCATATATATCGCAGAGGAGGGAGAACGGCTGCACGACTAACCGCTGAAGTGGCTCGCATGACTACCAACATGAGAAATATCGTAGCCCAGAATGCAGCCATGCAGCAACTCCTCGTGCAAGTGCAAAATCAAGATGGCTTTCAAACTCATCAGAACCCTCCGCAATCAGCTCGCGATCAACAAGCTGAAACAGTGTCGAATCGAAAGACTAACTTAAGTCAACAAAGGGAAATTTCGGTAGAAGGGGGAGTGAGAGTAGACACCTCCAACTACACCATCGCCCCGGCTGACGATGCCCTAGCTAGGGAAGATAATTTCCCTCCGAAATACGAAGAGCGACCCCAAAGGTCCACAAGTGTGTTTGACCGAATCGGACGAATGCCTAGAAATAGGGACCATTCTGCTCATCAAACAGTTTACCCACAGGAACATGTGCAAAGTCGGGTCCAGGCCGCAAAAATGCAGCTTAATGGATTGGGGAAACCGACGACATTACTTCCTGTGAGCAAGTCACTGACAGAGAGGCTCTTTTAGCTTTGAAATGAGGATTGAACATGAATACACTATTTTGGAGAGATGTTCGAAGTAAAAACCCCCTACCTACGATGAACTGGTGGGGAATGATGAAAGTCGAAATCGTCAATAAAGAAATGATTGACTATCGAAACAAGGCAGCGCAAGGTCTGCCTCTATCCCAAAGATAGATTGGAAGAGGACCCACCTCACAAATGTCAACCAACAATGGACGCAGGCCAGACACGTAGTGGTACGCACCTCGGGACAGGCATTTGTAACAACAACCTTGTATACGGTACCGAACTTAGCTTACAATAACGTGGCACCGACGGCAACAACACAGCTAGGAACTCTAAAAGGCCATCTACCTCTAGAAATAGAGGAAGTGGTGGGGACCAAGAAACGTACCCCAGGAAGAGCCACGACCTTATTGCTCATTCCATCAATTCCACGATCACGACACGCAAAACTGTCGGGATGCCAACAAGTTGACGAAGAACAACCCCAGCGGTTCAAGGGAAAATCGCCGACCAAATGAAACCCCTAGGCAAAATTCGCTTAGGAGGGAAACCAGACGACACTCACCTTTGAGCGACAGAAACGAGGATAGAGAGAGATCCCGAACTGGACAACGGCCCAGAAAAGACCTGCCCGTCGCTAATGATCAGCCCATCCAATAATTGACACTATCATTGGAGGGCCACGCGTAGGAGGCGATTCTAGGAATGCGCAAAAGAATATGCTAGAGAAGCCAAAGATCCGCCCATGGCCAGCTACACTGTGAATCAATCCCAGGGAACAAGGTTAGTAAAACCTATCACATTCACTCAGGAGGACGCGGTGGATGTGCACTACCTTCACTGCGATGCGCTAGTGGTAAGAACAGTGGTTGCTCGAAACGGATTGAAACGCATGTTGGTAGATAATGGGAGTTCAGTGAATATCTTGTTCGGCTCGACTTATGACAAAATGACAGTGGACCACGAGCAAACCCCATCAACCTCCTCCCTATTCGAATTTACTGGAGACAGCACTGTCCCTGGGGAAAATTGCCTTGGCTGTCGAAATAGGAACCACACCACAGCTCACCGCTTCATGGAGTTCCTAGTAGTGGATTGCAGGTCCGCGTATCATGGAGTTTTGGGAAGGCCTGTCCTAAAAGAATTATGGGATGCCACTTCCATACATCACTTGTACATAAAGTTCCCCACCGAACGAGGAATAGCACCGTTCGAGGTGATCAGATGGGCTCCAGGGAGTGTTATCTTAACTCCCTAAGAAAAGCTGAGACACGACGAGTTAACATGGTGCTCCTCGAAACTGAAGTAGGAGAAAATCCTATGCAAGATATTGTCATGGCAGAGGCTACAGCAAAGGGCCAACCTTAAAAGGCGGCCTTGGACAAACTGGACCCCGGATCATCGAGTCAAAATCACAAACTGCCCCAAGGAAAGAACTAGAGAATTTTTCAATAGATCCTCAGGATACTTCCAAAGTTTTTCAAGTAGGGAAGGACTTGGGAGAAGACATTAAGGAAGAACTGAAAGGCTTCTTACGTAGAAACTCGAATATTTTCGCATGGAAACATGGGGACATGATTGGGATAGACCCAAAGATCACCAGCCACTACCTGCAGATCGACCCAAGCCAGACCCCACATAGGCAAAAGATGAGAGCCCTGAATGCAGAAAGGTATGAAGCCCTGAAAGAGGAAGTGGAGAAATTGATCAGCAACGGCCTCATTAGGGAAGCCGTCTATCCGAAGTGGATATCCAACCCAGTGCTTGTAAAGAAACACAATGGCAAGTGGAGAGTATGCATTGACTTCTCCAATCTCAACCAAGCTTACCCAAAGGCTAGTTTCTTCCTTCTTCGAATAGACCAACCGGTCAACTCAACAACAGGGCACGAACTGCTAAGTTTCATGGATGCCTATTCTGGCTACAACCAAAATCCAATGCACCCCGGGGACAAAGACATCACTTTCTTTATCACAAATAGAGGATTGTACTATTACAAGGTGATACCTTTTGGGCTGAAAAACGTCGGAGCCACCTAACAGAGACTGGTAAAGAAGATATTTGCAAATCAGCTCGAAAAAATAATGGAAGTTTACGTTGACGATATGCAACTCCGAGCTAAAGATCACGTGAGACACCTGGACGAGGCTTTTCGAAGGAAGTACCTAAGGATATTAAATCCTCTCAAGTGTGCATTTGGCATAGCATCCAATAAATTCTTGGGATATATTATAAATCAAAGAGGGATCGAAGCGAATCATGAGAAGATCAGGGCTCTGGTTGAAACGAGGTCGCCCCAGAAACCAAAAGACTTGCAACGGCTAACCGACAGGGTTGCCGCACTCAATCGCTTTATATCTAAAGCCACTGAAAAGTGCATTCCATTCTTCAAGATTCTCAAAGGGGGAAAGAGGTTCCAATGGACCTCGGAGTGTGAAGAGGCGTTCTAGGCACTGAAAAGTTACCTCGGACAAGCTCCCTTCCTGTCCAAACCAAAGGCGGATGAACCATTGTTCCTTTACCTTGCTGTGTCTAAAGACGCTGTCAATTTAGTTCTCATAAGAGAAGATGGGACACAGCAGTTCCCCATCTATTATATAAGTAAATCCCTGCTGCCAGTAGAAGTGCGTTACTCAGATATGGAGAAGCTCGCTCTCTTCTTAATCACTGCATCACGAAAGTTGATGCCCTATTTTTAGGCCCATAGCATCCACGTGCTAACGAACTTTCCCTTAAAACAAGTCTTCCAGGAACCAGACTCTTTAGGGAGACTGTTGAAATGGGCAGTGGAGCTCAGTGAGTTCGACATATCATATAAACCCAGGGCCACAATCAAGGGTCGGGCATGGCTGACTTTGTTGCTGAATTTGCCAAAACTCCGAAAATTGAGGTAAACATGGAGCCAACAGAGCCACCTACCTGGAACCTCTTTGTAGACGGGTCGCCTGGAGAAATGGGCTCAGGAGCAGGGTACTCCTGGAGAGTCCAAAGGGCCACAAACTTAATTGTGTAGTGAGACTTGGATTCAAAGCATCTAACAACGTAGCTAAATATGAGGCACTCATAGCTGGTATTCGCCTTGCTAAAGAGTTGAAGGTAAAGAGGCTGGCCATCACCAATGACTCACAACTGGTAGTGAACTAAGTAAATGGTAATTTTGTGGCTAGAGGTAAGCACATGGCTGGAACTCTTCCCCCACTTCGAAAAGTTTGAATTAATGCAAATACCTCGCCTAGAGAATTTTCATGTAGATGCTTTGTCAAAGCTGGCCAGTAGTAAGGATTCCGAACTTCTTAAGATAGTTCCCTTGGAATACCTGGTTGAATCGTCCATCGGAAGTAAGGAAGAAGTAATGTGGACAGAAAATACCCCTATGTGGAAGCAACCCATCATCGGTTATCTCAAAGAACAAGCCATACCGAAAGACGAAGCCGAAGCTCGACGACTTCAAGGAAGAGCCGCGCACTTCGCCCTTATAAATGGTGTGTTGTATAAGAGGAGATTTTCTCTATCCCTCCTCAGATGCATAGGAGGAGTAGAGGCAAATTATATTCTGAGGAAAATTCATGAGGGGGCCTACGGAAATCAATCAAGAGGGCCAGCTCTAGCCCACAAAGTGCTCAGAGATATTACTGGCCTACCCTGAAAGAGGATTCGGTCTAATTCGTGTGTAAGTGTGACAAGTGCCAATGTTTCTCTAATGTGCAAAGGCAACCCTCCCAAGAACTCACAGTCATGTCGAGTCCTTGGTCGTTTGGGAAATTTATTTTATTGGCCCACTACCAAGAGGAAGAGGGAATGCATGTTTCTCCATTGTGGCGATTGACTATTTCACCAAATAGGTCGAAGCGGAACCATTGGCTAAGATAACCGAAGCTAACACCTCTAAGTTTCTTTGGAAAAACATCATATGCAGGTTTGGCATACCCCACTCCATGATTTCAGACAATGGCAAACAGTTCGACAACAAGTAAATCAGAGACCTTTGCATTGAGCTCGAAATCAAAAAACACTTCTCAACACCTGACCACCCCCACGCTAACGGGCAGGTAGAGACAGTCAGCAAAACCATCAAACTCACATTGAAGAGAAAGTTGGACGCCTCGAAGGGGGCGTGGGTAGACAAACTCCTCCAAGTTCTCTGGGCCATATGAATCACCTGCAAAACGAATCACCTGCAAAACCGTAACTGGAGAGACCCCATTTTCCATGACATACAGCGCTGAGGCCATGAGCCCAGTCGAAGTGGGGGTGCCCTTCCCGCGCCGCGTCCACTTCAACGAGACAACCAATGATGAACTAAGAAAATTCAAGCTCGAGCTTCTACAAGAAAAGAGAGATGATTCTCAGGTCAAACTAGCATCCTACCAACGTAGGATGACACGTTACTACAACGCTAAGGTAAAAAAAAAAGAACTTTTCACATTGACAACCTGCTACTCCGAAAGGTATTCTCATCAAGGAACCAGGAATAGGGTCGTTGGGTTCGAACTGGAAAGGTCCCTACCGGTATTGCCGAAGAGGTTCGACCTGGCACTTACAGGATCGAAAGTTTGGAGGGAAAGCTGATGCCTCACCCTTGGAATGTCAAATACTTGGTAAAGTATTATCAGTAGAGGTGTAATCATGTAAACTATGTTGACGATTGAATAAAGTGGCCTTCCTTACTTCTGCATTATTCATCAACCGTGTTCTCACACGTATACTCCTTTCCGAGGCGGTGGACCTCTGAAGGTTCACC
>CAIGRB010017017.1:0-28347 GCA_903798255.1 Fraxinus quadrangulata | reverse complement strand
AACAAAACGACCATCAGTCGGTTGCTCAAACCAAAAGTTGCATTCTTGCGAATATTTTTAAAATTGGACAAATTTCATAAAACACGGTAAAATTTGGACATTTTGTGTAATTTCCTTCTAATTATACAATTGTTTGGTTTAGTTAAAAATCAAAATTTTAGTAAATTTTGAAAAATATAGATGAAATGTGTGATTAAAATATTGATAAAAGCTGTAAATCTCATAAAAGTATGATTGAAAATGAATTTGAAAAAAAAAATGAATTTAAAAAATAGGGCTCTCACATGGGCTAACTTTCTAAAGTTTATATATGCAAGCAATGGCTATGTTTTTTTCATAAAAAAATTAAGTAATTTCAAACATTATTATAAGGTCCGAGTGAGTGCTCGGGATCAATCTAATGTCTTATATTGGATAAGAACTATATACAAATGTTCTAATTTCTATTAACTTCTCTAGTAAAGTAAAACTCCATAAATCTTTTGTCATATATGAAGATTCGAAGGGCTTGATAGGACATTGCACACACTTGTAAAGTCACTTTAAAGTTTATTCTTTACTTACTTTGCCTTTTACTTTTCTTATCTACATATTGGGAAGCTTAACTTATCTAGAGATGTTCTTTCTATTAGGATTGCACGGTTGAAGTTGTTCGATGCATTTGTAGAGTGCCATGCTATGCAAGCAAGTATTTAATGTTTTTTTGGCCATAAATGAAAGATACAAGAATTAAAGGAGAGACGATACGATTTCTTCAAAACTATTTCATCTAACTTTGATCCATCGGGCCTTTTCCATATAAGACTTACTGGATGATGGTGTTCACAATCATACCCACAACTTCATGAGAAAAATGCACATAGTGATATGACAATGTTAAGACGGGATGCTTCGAATAGGTTTGATGGGTAAAATACGAAGGTAGATACTTTATGCACAATTTAAACTTTAAACTTATTATAGGTTTATGTGTGACATTGGATTGAATTTATCCAATAGGTTACGAAGCATCACACCGTGGACTCTCATGTCCTTCTCGACTGTTATCCCACATTCAATGAAGGATATAGTTTCTTTTGGATTGACCAAAGACCTCTTTCTTTATCGGCAACAGAAGATGCACAAAGTGATTTCCGTAGCGCTGCCAAGATCACTCTATAGCTATATCCTCGTCCAATTTCAATAGTAATCCTCTTTCGTGTGTCGTGATAAATAATTATCACGAGAGGAAGTGCATCTGTCATGGCGGTCTGAGCTACCAAATAGGGTGTCTAAACCAGTTTTTAGCCATAGCTAAGTTTCCAAAAGGATAATGACGTGTGTGGATCCATCGATACCTGTATTATTTGACTTCGATAGGGAGGCTCTTTCTTTTAGCTAGCTGTTTTGGGGAAAAAAACGTGGTAGGGACCCCCTCAGAGCACAAAAATGTGTCATTCCATTGGCCTTTGTTGGAATTCGTTACGTGGGAAAAATAAAAAACTTTGCATGGTTGATTCCTGTCCTCTCTCTTTACCTATCCCTTTGCATTGCCCTTTCGTTACTACTTGTTCTGAATTGGACCATAAAGCAAATTTCTATGTTGAAAGCACACTCGACATGAATAAGCAAGATAGGTTTCTTCACTATTATAGTGCAAAAATATTTGGTCGTTCCGAAAGGTGGGTTGTAAAACGTTGGACAATATTAAAGTTAAGAACGAAACGAGGTTAAAATGGCGCAGACTCGAGTAATATTGTGAATGATCCACAATTAATGACAAATAGTAGAACCTTGATAATGTTCTTACCTTTCATACTCGATTTTAATGAAGTAGAAAGTAAGGGTTTTTAATGAAGTAGAAAGAAAGGATTAAAAAAAGGTAGTTGCACCTAATGTGGGGTTGGAATACATTAATGCTCAAAAAGGAATTATTTGAGGTGGGCCTTGACCAACTTCATCCTTTATGTTCATCTTTTTAGGAGAAAAATAGAAAAAGATAGATAGTTCCATCATTTTCGGTGGACTGCAGCCTGTGTCATATCTTCTCTTTCAATTTTCTCTACCCTCTAGGGTCTGTTTGCATGTTGTGTGAGGGCTTTTTTTTTTTGGAGAAAGAAAGAAAAATCGTCGCTTTTTGGGAAATTAGTAAAACAGGTCACTGTTGATAATTTTTGTACATGTCATTTAGGGATGTTAGGTGGTGCTCGCTGCTTGCTGGCTTGTCTCACCTCAAACACGAGCCAAGCTAGCTCGGCACGCCCCAACACCAGTTACTGGCACGAGCCAAGCTATATTTTTCTCGTACGAGCTGCTCACTAATTTGCTGAGATTTATATAGGCTGTAAAGGCATTTAGCGTGTCATCAACGATCATTTGTCTGCTGCCATCACATTTTGAACCTAGAACTTATGTATTATTAAATATAAAATTTATATTTTTATCTATAAATATTGTAGTTGCACTTCAAAAATTTCACCCTTAATTATTGAAATGACTATTTTCATCCAAAGGTAAGCCGGATTCTTCAATTTTATTTTCAATTAAAACTAGTCAATGAAGTTTTCGTTCTTATCTTGAGGAGCCCATTTTAAATGGAATGAAAACATTGATGTACTTATATATTTACGTAATGTAGTTCTAATTTAATTGGAATGAAAACTTTGATGTACTTAAATATTTACGTAATGTAGTTCTAAACTATGGTAAATGAGGAGGTACTTTCTTTATTTTACTAGTACCTTTTCATTTTTAAAAAAATTGTACAGGAAATATTCCTTCATGTACAATTTTAATTTTGCCTACTACATATTGTAGCCAGTCCCAAGTATAGAGAATTTGTAAAACTTTATAATTTTTTTTTGACAAAATGAAAATTTTATATTCACTATTTCCTTACAAATTTACGTCTTTATCATACTTTTGAGCATGAAAATGTAATTATTAATTTTCTTTTTTTCTAAAAAGCAAGTCTTGAGTGACTTGCGAGTTGGCGCAGCTCTTCCCACCAAGTAGCAATTGGTGGGATGAGCAAAGTAGGGTTTTTGGAAACAAGTCAACTCGCATGGATTGGAACAAGCTGAGGGGCTCAATTTGGTCTACATAACATCCCTAATGCCATTTGTTGGTGCACAGCCCTTGAAGTAAATCTTGAAAATTTCTAGGAAAATATTCATTTTGCGAGACATTTGTTGGTACGTTACATAGTTTTACCTGTCTCGAAAGCCAATTTTAACCATCTCTAAAGATTGGTAGACAGATTCCCAAATATGAAGTTTGCAGCTTTAAGGAATTTGGGTTTAGTCCTTAAGGTCAAAAGTCGTTCTGGGTTTTGGAGTTCTATTCTTGAGTGGAAGAAATGGGTTACTGAAATCATTTGTACTGTAAATTTGGTGGTTATTTGACTTTGCTTGTCTTATAGTCATATGGTTGAATAATACCTGGGTTCCCTTGCATTAAAAGCTGAACCCTATTTCTCCTCTGGGAGTTGGGGAGAGGGGGGCCACCTCATGTTGTAAATTGTAATATAGCAGTTTGGTGGATAGTAAATTACATCGATACTAGTGAATAACTAAATCGATAGTAAATTGATCGATTATAAACATATTATAAACATGCGACGGATAAGAGCTGAATCGTTATTACTGAATAACTTACCCATGATTACGTGTCGGATAAGTAAATGGTTGGTTTTTACTTTTTCTTGTTTACCTTCTGTGCTTCATTTGTCCTGATCAATGGCATAATTCAAAGGCAATGCATTTAAATGAATTAAAAAAAAAATCAGAAAATGGAAAAGTAATATTAGTATGATGTGAAAAGTGGGGTCAAATAAGACAGTTGGAGAGAAAAGTAGGTGGAAAATAAACCTTTGAATCATGCTATTGTGACGTGATTATTGACACAATATTTGACATAATACATAATCACATTTTTCATTCAATTACAAAATGTCACACACCCTTATGTCAAATAATCTGTCAGAATTTTTCAGTTAACATGACATTTTCCTAAATCCTTTCACCACTTTCAACCCTCTACTTTTCCTCTCCCTTCTCTTGCTTTTATTTCCTTTGTGCTTGAAAAATAGAATAAATTGAGAATAAGTGGGAATCCCTATTGTGGATGTGTGCGAAAGAGTCTTCGAAGACTCTTTATTTCTATATTTTACTTCTTAAATTATTCGAATTTTGTTATCTCTATTTATTACAGTATTTATTCTCCTTTTTGAGTAGACTAGATGCTCGAAATATGCCTCCTTTGAGGATGAGAGAGATTACGAAAAGTTTCAAAAGAATTGATAAAAAGAATATGACTTTATTGTTCATAACTTTTCCTCCCTCCCTTTTCTTCATTTTCAAGTTCGAGACATTATGATTTCAATATTTCATTACGCGAATGACTAACAACAAACAGTTATTTTTTTAACATGCTTTCAATTATTTGATTTGAAGGGTAGAAGGTGAATTTTGATATTTCATCGTGTTGCACAATTAATTACAACACGGGCTTTAATCAATTTGATTGAAAGAAAAGAGAAAGGACTAGTTCGATTCAAATCGTTGTCTTTTCTTCTCGTTTTCCCTTTTTGTGGTTTATATAAAAATTAAAGTTATGAATCAAAACAATATACAAAAAAGTTGAAATTCGTTGAAAATTATTATTCTAAATGGACACTACCATACATAATACATCTCAATTATTTATCTGTTAAAATAATGGAGAAATAAAACAACATTATTGAAATCAGATCGTGTCTGAAAATAATGTTGTTTTATTTCTCCATNAGAGTGAGCTGAAGAAGACATTAGAGTTCAGTGTGGAAAAAGCACACGGATGGAACATCAACTAGCCACTGGCATCCGCCACCATCTTCACTGCTCATTCCATTCGATTCAATCTCCGCCACTGTTGCCGCCGGTTTAGCTCAAGCTCTGATTATAAATTTTTGTTTTTTGTTTCTCCTTTCCCTGTCTTAAAGAGTAAAAGAGAAGATGGGGTGCACGGTATCGAAGCTAGGCAACGAGGACACCGTGCGGCGGTGCAGGGAACGGCGCCGCCTGATGAAGGAAGCAGTGCACGCTCGGCACCACCTGGCCTCTGCCCACTCCGATTACTGCCGCTCCCTCCGCATCACAGGCTCCGCACTCGTTACGTTTGCTTCCGGTGAACCTATCTCCGTCTCTGACCACACTCCGGCGGTCCTCCTCCGCAATCCATCCTCCATCTCGAACGCAACCACCGCCAACACTTCCAAACCAACTTTCATCCCTCCTCCTCGTCACATCCGCTCCCCTTCCCCATCTTTCCATCCCCCTCCACCGCCACCACCCTTATCTACCACCTCCACCAACCGCTCGCACCAGCAGCAGCCACCGCGCAGCAAAAAATCAATGAAACTCCCACATATTCTGTCAGACTCCAGCTTCTCATCTTCCCCACCACCACCGCCGCATAATTTCGATGGAAAATTTACTTACGACGCCAGAGCGAATTCGACTTACACTAGCACCCCCTCCCAGGCCTCCTCCGTATGGAATTGGGAGAACTTCTACCCTCCATCCCCTCCCGATTCCGAATACTTCCAGAACCTCCACACCAACAAGAATACATCCCGAATTACTCAAGAAGAAAGCCATTCTGGTGGTGATGACGATGACGATGACAAAGAATCCAGCTTATCATCGTTTTCTAATACTCACGATCAGATCAATAACTATCAAAATCCTATTAGCAGAAGCAACAAGAAGAAGCAATTCGACGACAAGGCATCCAATTATTCATCGTATTCACGGTATTCAGATAGTGGGAACAGTTATGTACGAAATCATCCTAAACAAGGTCCTGTATCAGTTCAAAGGAAAGGTCACCATCTAAAAAACTCGGAAAGCGAAGAGGAGGAGACCGAGAGAGAAGAAGTCCAGTGCAGTGAATGGGAGGACCATGACCATTATACCAATACAACGAGCTCCTCTGATGAGGATGAAGAGGAGGATCTCAAGTCCAGATCTGATTTTGGGTCTCAGTGGAATTACGGGTCGGTGAAAAATGAGCCTGCTGCTGCTGATGTGGGGAATTTGAATTTCAAGCCCTCTAGTAAATCCGAGAAGCTTTCCTCGGATGATAGCAAGTCATCGGTTAGTTGGGGAAATAGGAACGATGAAGGGATGAATTCTGATAGGAGGATTGTGGTGAGGCACAAGAATTTGGTAGAAATAGTGGCAGCACTTAAGGAGTATTTTGATAAGGCTGCTTCTGCCGGTGAGCAGGTGTCTGAGATGCTGGAAACCGGACGAGCTCAGCTCGATCGTAGCTTTAAGCAGTTGAAAAGTAAGCATGGTCCTGGTTTTTTGGACTAAAATTGTTCTGCTTTTTTTGTGTCTCAGCTTTAGCTTTTATGTTAACGAGCGACCATTTTCTGTTTTGCTTACTTTCTTTTAAAAATATGATCTTTTAATTGTAATGCATCAAGATCTTACTGAATTGTTGCATATTTCAAAATTATCGGGCAACAGGATGAATTGGAATAACACATTTCGAATTGATTTTTATTTGGTGTTGCAGAAACACTCTATCACTCAAGTGGAATGTTGAGTAACTTGAGCTCTACCTGGACTTCAAAACCTCCTTTGGCTGTTAAGTACCGGCTTGAGCCCAGTTCTCTTGATCAGCCAGGAGGTCCGAAGAGCCTTTTTTCAACTTTGGAAAGGCTTTTGGCGTGGGAAAAGAAACTATATGAAGAAGTGAAGGTATTGATCTGAACCTCGTTTTTCATTACTTCAGTTCGTCGTCAATCTGATCTTGTGATATTTTCTGAAATCAAGTTTGATTTTAGCTCCATGTAAATGTTTGTTGACGTATCATAGACGCAATAGTTGACTACTGCACAAAGAAATCTTTTTGTTACCTTGTATTTTGTATTCAAACGAAATTGTGGCTGAAAAGCTGGGACCTTGTGGAATTAGCACTTGTGCTATTGCGTGTGGTGGCTTTGTTAAATTGGACGGTTTAAGCTTATCCGCTAATGTTTGTCCAAGTACCTTTCTTGTGTTATCTTGTTTTTTAGATTGACTTTATACATGGAATGACTAATTTGCCCTGAGTAGTTTATTTGGTTTGAGAAAGACAACCTAGATTAACCTTAGGATGTTAACTGATAACATGCTAGTGGTTCTACCTTCCCAAACTAATTTTTCTATAATGCTGGTAACAAAATATGAAGGAATACTTTTATGTTGAATAATTGTTAATATTATTACAGCTGCTGAAGTCTTCTAAATGAAATAGTCCTAGAAGTACTACTCTCAGTACAAGGAATCTAGTTAATCGGGTGCTTTGTTAACTTCTTAAGTTCAGGCTGCTTCATTTTACAGAGTGATTATTTATTTATTTATTTTTGTTTTTTGATAAATTTTGAAGTTTGCTGACTGACAATTACTGCAGGCTAGGGAAGGTGTAAAAATTGAGCATGAAAAGAAGTTGGCTACGCTTCAAGGTCAGGAGTACAGGGGAGATGATGAAGCCAAGTTGGACAAGACAAAAACCTCAATAAAGAGACTACAATCCCTAATCGTCGTCACATCTCAGGCCGTATCTACTACCTCCTCTGCTATTATTGGTCTAAGAAACTCCGACCTGGTCCCACAGCTTGTGGAACTTTGTCATGGGTAAGTTTATTTGAACTAAGCTTGTGCCTTTATGCCTAAATATATCCTTTGTCTTTATCTCTGAAGTTTGAGGCTGTAATAGTGGATGGTTACATTTTGCAGACTTTAGGAAATTGGCCTGTGCTTTCTTAGTGAAGGAGTCCTTGTGAAAATTCTTTCTTTTGGCCTTCAATGTTTTATCTATTTGTTTTTATGTTTTTCCACCTTTCTCTTTTCTCTTTTCTTCTTTCATAGTTTTGAGGAAACAGGTTGGTGTTGTCTTTTGGTCCTAAAGTTTTATCTCATTTAATATTTTACTGCTTTGTTGCAGTGGTAGGTGAAACATTATGACTTTCTTTTCTCCATGTGCAATGCCACTTGCCTAATCTATCCGGATCCCCTCCACCTAGGTTATGTCTCAACTTCCATCAGCCTTGCCTCTTCAAAGTGGGCTATTGCCCAGTATGGATGGTTCATTTTGTTTCTATATGCAGACTCTTGGTGCATGTTTGGCAAAACTTAAATTTTAATTTAAGNGCCCCAGCCGAAGAGCATCTTTATAAAAGAATGAATGGGAAGCAGGCCAGGTATATATTTCTATAGTTATGTTTACTTCAGCTCGACCATAGTCCTTAAATCGTTCATACAAAAACATCTGGAGGAAAGGAGTGGACATGAAGTTCTGGATGGCCTACCTCCCTATGGACATCTGAGAATATCTTACTATTTCATCCCACCTTGCATAAAGCCCCAAACGAAACCAGAGACCAAGCGCAATGCATTGTCCCTTTGCCAGTTTCGCTGCTATTAAAAAATGATCTGATGAAATGCACTCAAAGTTCACCCCAGGCAGACTGAACTTGGATAGCCACATGGCGAGATTAGCGGCCAGTTCATTTTTCTTTTTTTCTATTTTTAGTGGAAGGGCTGAAGCCCAGAATTACCCACAACTTATAAACACTTAAAAGCACTTACAAACATGCATTTGGTCACAGTTTATAATTGCTTGTGTAAAAGGCAATTATTTAGCTTCCTCTATACCTAGTGAGAGTGACGCAGATCAGAGAGAAGGCTTTTTATAAAATATAGATGTAGGGAAGGGCTCGAAGTTAGGTACTTGAGTTAGTTGTCATATGATCCACTAGTTATCATCATGTGTGTTGGGATGAGCTTAGTCAAGATCAAAAATATTATAATGGTAAACTTCATAACTACTGCATCACTGTATTTATGGTACAGGCCAAATTTAAATAAATTCAAAAAGGATTTATTTTAGCATGTTAAATCAGTTAAGATGAGAAGTAATAGAAATAAATGGTACATTTAATTACTAATGGGGAAGCATTAGTTTGCCATCTATTCAATGAACCTGCACTGCAGCAGTGTCATTATAGGAATCTTTTGGTCCCAAAGTACTAAGTTCGTGAAATCGATAGAGAGTGGCTATGAACTTAAATTGACTCTTAAAACTGCTGTTCATGTATTATTTTTCTGCACATATTAATATATTTGATTTCTTTAATTATATGGGCATGCCTTTGCATGGCTAACAACCCCAGTATTATATTGGTGAAAAATGAATACAGGTTCATGTACAAGTGGAGATCAATGCATCAGTTTCATGAAGTCCAGAATGACATTGTGCAGCAAGTGCGAGGCCTTGTTAATCAAGCAAACAAAGGCGAACCGACATTTGATATGCACAGGCAGGCAACACGCGATCTCGAATCAGCTGTAGCTGCCTGGCATTCTAGTTTCTGCCGCCTGATAAAATTCCAACGAGATTTTGTCCGTTCTCTCCATGGCTGGTTCAAGCTTACCCTCCTCCCGGTCAGCGGTGAGGCAACTAATGGCAACAGGGAACTATCCGAGGTTTTTGCTTTTTGTGATGAGTGGAAACTTGCACTTGATCGGATTCCTGATACAGTTGCCTCCGAAGCCATCAAAAGTTTTGTCAATGTTGTTCATTCAATATCTTTGAAACAAATGGAGGAGCTCAAGATCCAGAGACGAACCGAAACTGTATCAAAAGAACTTGAGAAAAAATCTTCCTCTCTCAGGAACATTGAGAGAAAGTATTACCAAACGTACTCTATGGTTGGTATAGGTCTTCCTGATACGGGGCCTGAAAATGGGCATGCTTTGGATGCACGAGATCCACTGGCCGAGAAAAAATCAGAGCTTGCAATTTGCCAAAGGCGGGTGGAAGATGAGATGCTGAAACACGCCAAGGCAGTCGAGGTGACCCGAGCAATGACACTAAACAACTTACAAACAGGCTTGCCTGGTGTTTTCCAAGCCATGACCAGTTTTTCTGCTTTGATCACAGAAGCACTAGAGGCAGTTTGCACCAGCTCCTACGCCATCAAGTAGACAAAAACTTGTATTTTAATTTATTATATATTTCTTTTTCTATTCAGGTTTTGTGGCAAGTTGGAAATAGATAGGCAAGCATTTTTTCATGTACTCTTTTTTTGGCAATGGTCTTTTGACATTGAATTTTATTTCAAATATGTAAATATGTGGAATTTTGCAGTTTCTGTCACCATTTTTGTTGGTGCGGATGAGAATCTCTCCTTACAGGAAATTGCTTGCATTATTGTATCAGAGATTCACTATTTTTCCAGCAGCTCAATGAATTTATCTCCCCGTCTGTCTAATATGTACTCTTCTTGTCCTTTATGTTGGTTTCTATTTGCTTGTACTTTCTTCTTCAGTTCTGTTTACCAAATTTCTTTCAGTTTCCAATCATCTTCTGTTGGGATCCTGAAACGTATTTCTCAGTTAAGGTTTGGTTGCTTCCTTTTAAAGCTCTTCTAATCAAACAAAAACACTTTCAAAAGAAATTATTCGAATAGGTTTAAAAGTTAGTCTCAAAATCAACTTAAGAAAGTTGTTCCAAAATATCCAAACAGGCCCTTATAGTGAGATAACTAAAAGTAACTTAAAAGGGATCAATTTTAATTGTTGATATAAGAAAAACATAAAAGCAAAGACAGGTTAGGTAAACATGTTCTGTGAATCTTCTGAAGCCTGAACTTTCCAGATTCTGTTATTTCAAGCTTTCTTCCAAACATGGAACAAGACAGAAAAGAAGATGAAAAAAAAATTAAGAAAAACAACTGCTGGTTGCTAGTACTTTGCAAAAAATATTACTAGTCAGATGATAAACTGCCTCAAAGTATGGAGTGTCAGATTGCATGTTATTTTGGCTTTTGGTTTTGTCCCACCACCCCATCCCACCCCACCCCACCTACATATGATAATTTAGTTGACAGCTACCTTTATTTTTTAATGGAGTTCATTGATTTTTCTACTGAGTTGAGTGGATTTTTTATTGCTTAAAATGGTTATCTTGGATCTGGAGCACCCAACTCCCCAGATGCTTCCTGTTGGGTAGTCCGGATCCAATTCAACAAAAAACAAGCAAGGTGAAATTGCCCATTAGTCCGCAATCTATGGACATTGTGGTAACTTGGTCCAGAACTACTTTTCTACTTTCAATCAACACTACGAAACAATTGAGAATGGCATTGCCAGAAAAATAGGTTAGCGACTATTGGTACATTTTTAAAAAAAAAAAATAATGGTAGGTGTAGGTCTATATCAAAATTTAACTTTGGTGAGAATGTTTCATTCGCCTCATCTAAAATATTAATCTATTAAAGAGAGAATATATTTATCTATTATATATAAAGCTTTAGATTCTTTTATGTGCAAATCAATTTCATCTAGAACGTAGAAAAAGGTTAAAAAATTTGTCTATTATACCATACAGCATAACGTGTCTAGATATCAATGCCGTGCTTAATGATGCAATGATCGTCTAGATATCATTGTCGTGCTTAGTAACGACGGTGTGTGTGAAGGAGTAGGACCTCAATAAAAGTGTGATGATTGATGAGTTCCTTTCACTATAAAGGTCTAAAGGCCACAGAACCACAGCCTTTCAAGACTATTACTTAAAAGACATTGTTTTTGCTATCAAAATTATACAGCAAATGATGATAAATATTCATTTAAGTCCATTGCAATATGACAAAGACACAAAGTGGGCATGATAACATGTGAAGTTCTCATGCATCAACACCACCCAACAGGTGCAGATATAGAGGTGAAAGATTGAGATATTATAGGTAAGAATGGGGACCAAGAAATACATTTCAAAGCCAAATAAAAAGCTACTTGCATCTTATTAATCAGTGGTGGTGTGGGTGTGGGGTTTTCTTGATCCCTTTTTTCTGTCTTATCTAACAATTTCGTTGCAATATATGTAATTTTTTGAAACTATAACTTGTCTTACACTTTGTATAAAATCGTGTTACATCGTGTTAATCTAAGGTGCATTGTAAGTATTTTTTTCCCAGTTACTTTAATTGCTATACCATCATGGAAATCATTACAGAGTCACCCTTTGTCGCAAGCACAAACAAAATTCAATACACAAGAAATAGAATCATAACAAGCATTAAATACTTCAAAAACAATAACACTGCAAACAATAAAGAAACCGTTTGGAAGGTAAGCAAATAACTACTAGAGTTTCAATTCAAAATATAAAAAGGAATAAAAAAGTTCAAACTACCAAAAAAAGTAGCGTAAAAGATAAACTAAAATAACTTCTGATGTTCCTTTCTTTTTTTTCTTTTTTTTTTGGGGTCTTTGACTGAATTTATGAACCATTTATAAATTTGTAAAGAAAGAAAGTAGGAATTATACATTTTATTGTTCTGTGCAAGTCCCCAACAATACACTGTGCACATACATATTGGAAAGCATTGTCACTTATACTTCGACAATTAATTCTATTATGCGATGGTAAAATTGCATTAACACAAGGAGCTGCCACAGACTTCTCCCAATCAATAAGAAGGCTACAAGGGCCATATACTTTTCAAAGTTGGAAGGCAGACTTTCAACTAATGACACTGCTAAAACACAGGACTAGAATCATATATTCCTAAACTAAAAGAACTCAAAGTCCAGATATCTACCCCCTGACCTCATGTCTGTTCCTACTACCCTTTTGCTGCTACTACCAACTCCAACAGGGTCAACTTGCCCAAACTTCATGGGAAGCTCAGCCTCGATTGGAATAGGCACCTCTGGTGGTGTACTGCATCGTATCAGAGCCCAGTTAACACCTTCAAAGAAAGGGTGCTGCTTGATCTCTGTTGCTCCTCTCTTTACCCCAAACCGATGTTGTGGCTCCTTAACGAGCAATCCACGGATAAGATCTCGACTGGCATAACTGGTTGCAGGCGAGTCTGGAAATTTGAGTTGTTGTCCTATTACGTTGAAAAGAGTTGCGCGATTCCCTGAGCCCTTGAAAGGGGTTTTACCATATAGTAATTCGTGTAAGAAAATACCAAATGTCCACCAATCCACTGCACTGCCATGGCCTTCACCCTTGATAATCTCAGGGGCTAAGTATTCATGGGTCCCAACAAATGACATTGACCGTGCAGCAGTGGGTTCTGCAACTAGCTCAGGCAGTGCGCTGGATGGAAATCGAAGCTCTACTCGGGGCTTTCCAGATTTTTTCTTACTTTTCTGAGGAAAAATTCGGGGAAGGAAGCATGCAGGCTGAATGCATGCTGATGTGGGCTCAATACATGCAGGCTGTACACAGAAAGCAGCTCCTTGTTTATTAGGATCAGAATCGAGTGCAGAAGTTCTTATGAGGGTCGGTGAAACTGTACATCTCAGGGAAAGGTCAAAGTCTGAAAGCATAATGTGGCCATCTTCCCGGACCAGAACATTTTCTGGTTTCAGGTCCCTGTACACGATTCCAAGCATGTGAAGATACTCGAGCGCCAACAAAACCTCAGCTGCATAAAACCTGTACCATGAAACAAGTACAGCGTGATGGTTTTGTGCCCCACAGTAACAAATGATGACAAATAATTTAGCTTCCACTTGGCAAAATTATAAATCAATTTATAATGAAGAATAATCGTAGGTCCCAGAAAATGTGTGGATAATAAATGATTGGCAGTTATGAACGTATGGTTGAAATTAATGTTTGATTTTGACTGAATTTATAAATTGATAGCCAAACAGAGGCTTAGCATATGAATATGTAAGCCTCCATTGGCAAATTTAAAAATCCTATATAACTCGATCAAACTTCATTTGCAACCACACATTCTAATGACTCACAAATGCTATTCACTTATCCAACATTTATTTCTATACTTTTATAAACTAAACCATTCATACATCCTTCCCAAAAGGAGGCTAAATAATCAAAAAATGACAACCGATCATCTCTCCGTAAAAAGCAAAGGGGGGAGACCAACAGAATGAAGAAAGCAGCAGCAGAATTTGAATATCAGTTACTGCCTGAATATGCAAAGACAGAATTCACGTGTCTAACTAGCTTAAAATCCTGATTTCTGACAACATAACATCAAACATGAAGATAATCAAAATATAAAAATGGGAACAGTAGATACCTACGATAAGATGTGTATCCTTTAGCAAAGAATCAATCTAGTGGATACATATACACGAAATTTGGTACATAACAAAATAATGATAGTTATACGAGATAACAATGGACTGATTGTCAATTCTAAATCATTTTAAATTTTGAGAACTAAAATCATCTGTGAAATGCCAGATGTAAGCTAGACACAGGATAATATCCCCATTATTGCAGCCACAAATGAAGTACATAGAAACACCACAAATGTAAATACCTTGTGCATTTTATCAGAAAATCAAACAATCAGCAGAAGAATCTATATTTCTCTTGTAATTAAAAATAATACCTACTCAACTAAAGGAATCTTAATCGTACAATGTTTTTAGTTAAATAAAAAGATATAGCTTCATTATACATATTAATATTACCCATCATGCTAACAAAGAGTTACATTAGTGAATCGCCAGGCCTACGAAATGAAAGAAATTAGGTTGTTGGTCTTTGACCAACACGTCTTCCTATGTCTACCAAGAGATAATACTCAGTGATGACCTCTATCACCAGATTCCAAGTTGTCCAGGACAGACAATGGACTAAAGGATTCAATCTTACTAATAGTGACCTAATCAGAGCACTACCTCATTACACGATCCAGAATAAATCCTTCTGTACAACCTAATTCAACTACATGCATAATAAAAGTCTCGTGGGACAAATAAGAAACACAAGAAAGTTGCCTGTCATTTTTCATCCATATAGGTCATGTATATGTCCTTTGTAAAAGAAATCAATTCATATGTGATAACAGATCTGAAAGCATCAAATTAATCAGTCAGATACAGTGTGGCGTGGTAAAAGAAGATTGCAAGAGATGGCTTGCAATCACAACTTAATCCCACGAAAAGACAAAATTAATTGAAAGCAAAGAGCTTCTGTTCAAATATAAGACTGATACATGATCAAGACATCAAAGGGAGTGATGGACAAGTGCATACCGTGCAGCATACTCTGAAAAATGTTTCCCTTGTTGTCGCTGCCTCAAGGTATGCAGATCGCCTCCTGGGCAATATTCCATGACCAAACACAAGAATCTGTCTGTCTCAAAATGAGTGTACAAAGTCGGTAAGAATGGATGATCCAGCAGCTGCAGGATTTCCCTTTCTGTCTGAGCCCTAGTCAACTTATTCCGGCTAGCAAGGGATGCCTTATCCATCACCTTCATAGCAAAGAAACACCGAGTCCCACTCAGCTCAGACAGATACACACTTCCAATGTCTCCACAACCAAGTCTTTTAAGTAACCTGAAATGGCTCATGCCTAATATACCATCACGCAATCGAATAGCAAGTATAGCCTTCCATCTGGGATCATTTCCTTTGTGAGGCTTATTTGCACTGCCAGTAATGTTACTCCAGTTACTGTCATCGCTAAGGACACTGCTATCGCTTGCTCGACTAATGCTAGTTTTAGTACTCTCAAGAGAATCCCCTAGAATGCTTCCTTTCATACTCGCGTAGTTTCTATCCACGCTAAGCATGCCATCGCTCATTAACCCATCACTCCTGTGTGTGCTCGTGCAGCTATTAACAATGCTCATAGCTGTAACAACACCGGTGCTATCAATGCTACTGTGTGGACTAACATTGCCGCTTGCAGGTAACGAAGCATCCCATATACATTCTTTTTCCTCAGAATCTGCAAGAAGACTTGAGTATGTATTTTCTGATGGACGGGGAACCAAAAATGGAGAGGAGACAGGCCCTAAATCGTTAGACTCTTCAACTAAGCTCTCCGCAGATGAAAGTAATGAGGGGCTCGGTTTGATACTTGGAACTTGGACAGAAAGATCTTCCATGAAAGGAGGACCCTTCATAGAAAGGCTTGTGACCAAACAGTTTCCATCACTCTTGCTCTGTTCAATAGGTACGTAGACTGGTCTCATCAAGTCCATATCAACAGGTTCAGGGGGATGACTCACCCCATGGAACGAAGTAGAGCCAATTTCTTCAAATGCATCACCACTTAATTCAAACGAAGCAATATCGGACATGATTTTCTCTTTACCCTGCAAAGAGCCTTTTCCTTTCCATGCTTTTGCAGGGGCTAGTGAATCCAACTCTTTATAGCCACCTACTTTTGGTGGGTTCTTAATCTCTTCTTTTAACAAAATGGTCTGAGTACTTGTCACCTTAGCTGCAGTGGGTAATTGGCTGGGAAGTGGTTTTGTTTTGGGAACCCTTTCCATTTCCTACCACCGTATATCATCACAAGTATTTCTCTCTATTAGACAGCTCTGCCAATGAACATGAAAATATCAGTTTTCAATCACTTCTCAATCAAACCAAATTCGTCAAATCTATTGCTACCAGATGTGAGATCACACGATAACACTGTAGACAAATTCCAGAGAATTAAACCCCAACAGGATGAGCTACTGCTAGGATTGCAGCTACTTCAGTAGCAATCGTTAAAACTGAAAGCCACTTCCTCCAAAAGTTACATTGCAGCCAAAGAAAAAAATTCATTTTTTTTTTAACAGATCATACAAGTCAAGTATAATCACAGACAAATGGTTAATTCAAGGTTTCACGTCAACACGTGCTAAGAAAGCAAGTTGAAAAAAGAAATGAAACCAAAGACATACAAATACACTGAAAGCTACTCATACAATAGCATGCCAAATGCAAGTTCAAGAATTGCTAGAAGAGATACTAAATGCACGTATTATGGATATTTAAAAAGGAAATCACTTCATCAAATTACATTCTGAAACTTTTCCCAAGTTCACCTCGGTGTTAATGTTTAAATTTTCCACACAAGTCACTGAGTAGAACATTGAAAAAAATCACCAGATCAAGTGATAGATCATCAGTGTAGCCTCAAAACTCCACTAATTCTTCACAACATTTAACCAAAAAAGGGAGAAATTCCCAAGGCGTTTAACAAGCAAAATGCAGCTCGCATTTCATATCTAATTGCATTACATTACTACAGCTTTAGAAGTCGGCAAGAATGAATATCTGTGCTAATGCATTCATGTCTCTATTCATTCATAGAAGTAGACAAATATAATTCAATCAACTTTTCCCTAAATTTAACGCAAATATCAAACTCAAAGAAAAAAACCCGAAAAGATAGTATTGAAAAAAAAAATATCAATCAAGGCAAAGAGAATATGGAAAAGGGCATTTTATTTCCATTTAATTTACCCCAAAAAAGTAGTGTACGGATTCGATCAATTCGGATCTCGGTTTAACTTCAATGTATCTTGCAATACCTTTTGTTGCTCCAAAATAATAGAGTATAATAGGAAAAAATGGTACAGATAGAATTGAGAAAAATAAAAAGAGTTGGAAATGACACGACAGGTCGAAGTCCTTTTTGAATATTGAGAACTTCTCTGTTCAAGGATTGCAGCTAAATGGGATTATTTAGGGCAGTCGACAGAATGTACAGTTGAATTATGCTGTGTGATTGCTAGTGAGTACGGAGTAGGGATTGCTTTTGCTTTTTGCAATTTCTATTCTTTCGGAGTTCTGAGCCCTACCCACTTTAGTCATGCGTTCACTGTGATCACTGCTCAAAAAGGAGTCTCTCTCAGTCTCTCTGAGTGTATGTGAGAGAGAGAGAGAGAGAGAGAGAGAGAGTACAGGACTATTGCCACACCAAGAAAAGCTATTGCCAAGAAAACTGGAAGGCTCTGCGAAAGAAAGGACAAACATACGCTTTGATTTTCTCCTTTTTGTTAGACCGTCGAACTTGTAAAATGTAGCTGGTTGCAAAAGATTTTGCATAACATTAATAATTTTTATTATTAATGTATCTCATACAAGGTATTGAATTATGTTAGATGGCACAATAAATAATGTTTTGTTGTTAAATTTATCTTACTAAATTATAGTATTAGAGTTTAATTATGCGAGGAAAATATTCAACCGTATCTGTCAAGAACGAGTTGACGACTAAGGAAAAAGAGGCTGATTGAAGTTCATGAGCCCAACTTGTAGCAAACCAAAAATTTGACTCGAACCTTCCAAGAAAGCTTCAGTTTATAATTATACTATACTTATCGGAAATGGTTGACAAATACTTTGATTGAACACTCACAATAGGGGTAGAGCCCACATTTTTTTGGAATTTTTTATTCAAGCAAGGCCCGCACGCATGTGAAAGGTTGTCAAACTCGTTATCATTCATTTTCGATACAAATGGAATAACCATTCAGTTTACTAGGGTTGTAGTTTTCATATTTGCAATAATTACTCTCATAGTAAACTACGATGTGAATTTTTCCTATAAACTGATGATCATAAAACATACTTGAGTCCGTGATAACGATCATTCAAACCCATACTGAAATGGTATGAATATTATTAGTAGATCAAACATATTATGTCAAATCTTTTCAGCACTTTGGCATGTGTTGCTTTTGAATCTTTTTTGAGTCCACATTTGTTGTACCAAAATTTTCGTTCTTCCTAACCGTCCCTCAATTAAAAAAATTACACATCATCAAATAAAAAATTAGAATAATATTATTTAGCCCCAATTGTACTGTACATCAATTTATGTGTCGCTAAATGATAAGTTCGATAAAAGATAAAATTAATTATTTCATTTAATAATACATTTTATTTAATATCACATTAGTGACGCTTAACCCCTATTTGCCACATTATTTTTTTTATTCTCATTCTTTTACTTATTTTTAACAATATATTTTTCGATAAAATAATATTTTTTATCACATCAATGATTGTTCCTTCTTTTTCAACCACACATTCTCCATCAATCTACTATTCTAAAATACATTATTTCAAAATATTGTGGCTCAAACACATCCTTAAACTGGTGTTCTAACATCGTGATGCTAAATAACATTACTTAAAAAATGAGGATTACTCCAGTTTTCGGGTGCTTTTGTTGAGTCTTTTAGCCTTTTTCATTGCAGATAGCGGTTCAAATGATAATAATGGCGATGAGCACAGAGATGAAGTGGATGAAAAAATTGACTAAAAACACATCAAACAAAAATCTCAAAATTGTAAGCTTTTCCGGAGGTGATTCAATAGAAACCCCGTTGTGTATGTCGGCGAAGAAAGGAGGAGATGGGACGGTGGGGTGGAGTTGAGAATGTGAAAAGGAAAAATCATAATGATTAATGACCGTAATTTAGCACTAGTTAATAGTTGTTAATCCCTAATCTTTCCGTTTGGTGACATGTAAATAATGGGTGGTGTGTTATTTTCTATTTGAGGAATAGCTAAGAGGACGAGTATTGTCTTGTTATTTGAGACAACGAAATTATATGAAATTAATATCTCAAATAATAAGCTGACACATAAAATTACTACTGTAGTCACTGACTATGAATAACATTATTCTTTATGTACGAGTGTAATTGCTTGAGTTCAAACATCTTTCAATTTGTATTAATTTTCTCCCATCTATCAATTTACAAGTTCAAGAACGTGCGAATCAATAAATAATTAATTTAATTTACAAATATTTTCCTCACTTTGTTATACCTCCATCTTGCTTGCAGTCTCAATTGCTTCCACAGAAACGTCACACTCCACTCATCAAGTCGTGCGAAAGGTCCTTGGACTTAGGTTGAAGCATGGACTAAGGTTCGAAAAAGGGGTTCAAAGACTTGGCAGATTGAGCAGACTATGTCGAAGATCAAAACCTAGACCAAGGCCCGAGAGACTCAAGACGAGCCAACCCACCCAAATTGCCAAAGATTGAAAACCATAAGTTCAAGGTTAGGTATGGGTTGAGGCCTAGCACATCGATGCATGAATCAAAGCTAGTTACCTAAGCACGCAAAACCCAACAAGATAACGAGAGAAAGATTACAACTTGACAAATATTGAGCAATCAGCTGAAGACATTTTGCCACTAATAGCGTGTTTGGGAGAGCTTCCTCAAAGCCTAAAAGCACTTCTTGGAGGTCAAAAGTTTTTTTTGTCTTAAGTATTAATTATTTGGCACAAGTCAAAAAGTAATTTTAAAACCAAAAACAACTTTAAAAACTTGCTTAAGAAGCCCAAATTTTGAGCTTTACTATTGAGCTTTTATGGAAAATTGTATTTAACATTTAAATAAACTTTAAAATCAACAAAACACATTTTAATATATCAAAAAAAGAGAAAACTTTATACTTTTTTCGACTAAATAAATATAAAGCTTAAAACAAAAACAATTTTTTCAATTCACAACTGAATAGTCGACAACTTTTTAATAAAAGTTTTACCGTCAAAAGTTCAATGCCGAAAATTCTACTAACATTAGCACTCTAAACGACCTAAAGTATTGGGTGATAGGCACCGATTGTCTAGAAAGTTCCCAAATGAGGCATGCATCAAGCCATTAAATCAAAGTGTCATACACCATATAACCCTAATAAAAATTGGTGGATGACTGAATATGAATATAACAAGATAGGAGGAGTCAATCCTGCGCCCACTGACAATTGCCATTTCATGCTAGATAAGAGGTGCAGCTGAATGTGACCTCCATCAATAACCAAATTCAGAAAAGTGGTGCGACGGCTCGACCACCCATCCGCTATCATGGATTGGGAAAAAGCCCACACGGGTGGTAGAAAATAGAAATGGTCTCTTGCACCTTGAACTCTACAAGTGCTGTCATAATCCATAGAATCAATGTATACGAAATTTATTAATCCTAGCCAGGACTCCATCAACCTGTCACTTCACGTCGAATAGAAATTTGTACATTTAACTTAATTGTCGGAGTGCATACAATCGTTGCACCTCTCATCAGTACAACAGTGCATTATACTACTTTGTAAATGTACATGTACTACACAAGTATACAGAAGGGTGGCCAAATTATGGACTCCGTGGTTTGCCAAATTTCAAGGCAACACACTTCTTTCGATAATACTGTGTTACCCAAATTTTCAAATTAGTTGAATCTCTTGCAATCACATCAAATCATGTTAATTATGTACAAGTATTTCAAAAATTAGATAAGTACTATTTGCTTGAAGAAAAAAAAAGAGAGAGAAGAAAAGATACACACGCCATTAGTTCTATTTTTCATTGAATTGATTAGTAATACAAATGTTGGGTTTTGATACCCAATAAATTATGGGCAATATCAAAATTACTCAGTTGGTATCAATCAAATGATTGGATTGAAATATTGACACCTCAATGGAACAATTCAAACCTAGAACTATTTAGATCGTTGGAGGTAGCCTAATTTAGTTAAGAGCAGCTCGTGGCTCATTTCTCCATTTCTTGGACAGCTTATAAGTATTGGCTCATGTATTGATTTATACTTGATATTTTTTCTTTCTATACTTAACGTACCTCGTATATATATTTACTGTCCCATTTTTGTGGTGTTCACGTGTGTTATTCCCTTTCTCAAAAAGAGAGAAATCGACTGCTTATTCCATTGTTTCTTTCATTCAATTTTCTTCTTCATTTTGTCTTTGTGACTACTGGAGTGGTTGTCTTTGTGGCTGTAATAACATCGTAACTTTGTGTCCTTTATGGGTACAATCGTAGCAATCGAAATGTGGATGAATAGTTGTGGTTCTTGGGTCGTTAATTGAGGTTATTGATTCCTGTTGGATTGATAAATTGAGTTAGAATTCCACGAATCAAATATCAATTTACGCTGCAACAAACAAAAAGTTGGGGTATTTTTTTTAATATATTGAAATAGCAATTAGGGATTTTGCTAATAACGGAAGGAAAAAGAGAGATAGATGGTGTGCTCTGAGGAGGAGAGAGAAATAATGTGGGGGCCGCAGCAATTGAAATGGCCCACATTTTGGACCCACATCTGTTCGTCCCTCGGAGTACACGTCTTGTCAATAGATAGCGCGAAAAGAAGGAAAGTAAGCCCCTGCTTTGAAATTCATTCTATTTCTCATTCTATTTTTAATTCTTCATTTCAATCACTATTCTACCAATAAAATAATATTACACATAAACCCAAAAATTCTCCTTACTTTTTAATCACATAATCTTCCATCAATCACCATTCCAGAAATTTTTTAAAACCCAAAATGGGTGTCAAACAGATGCTAAGAACCTTGTGTCCACTAATTTCTATTTTTTTTTTTTTTTGCTTGTCATATTCAAATGTAACAAAATATTTTTCTTGCTTTAATATTATTCCAATTATTTTAGAACGATAAATAAATAAAATAATACGTACTTTAAAATTTTATAAAAATTTCACACATATTTTTTAAAATTTTAAAAAATATATAATTCTTAAAAATCATCAATATCTAAAATCAATAATACTTTGTTCGTACACACAAAAATTATGTTTATTGAGAATTTGGGCTATGTTCAATTCAACTTATTTCTATTTAAAATTTTAACGATTGGGCATTTTATTGGTTGTATTTCAAAGAAGAAAATGTTAACGAAAAAATATCACATTTCAAACAAAAAGAAATGAGCCTAAGCGTGCCTTTTTACTATATATATATAAGTAGGCGGAGATTATTATTTATAAATAGTCTAATTTCAATTCACAATTTATTCATAAATTGCAATAAACACTTGCCTTCTTTCATTTTTTTTTTTCTCATTCTCAAATAAATGTTACTTGTTTTAACTTTTCAGCATATTTCATTCTTTGCGTCTTGTTATTCCCTTTTGGTTCCCGTATTGCATTTTTGCACCATAAGCAATACGAGATAAGTTGTGCGACCATAAGCAATCTATGTTTTCCTTAAAATGAGGATACAAGGCCACACAATTGTATCGCTTTTTTATTTCTTTGTTTAGGTAAGTTAAAGAGTCTTGAAAATAATAGACGGAATGGGAACAATAAAGAAAATGACGTATGAACAAAGAAACAAAGTTAGAAATTACGAATTTATTTATTTGTTATTAGTGAAAGAAGAAAATATTGTAACTTTGAGACAAGGAGATTGAGGAAAAAGAAGTATGTGCACTTATGTTGTATTAGTGTCTGCAAAGAAGGAATATACATACTTTACAGGGTGCAGGAGTTGGTTTTCCAGATTTTGTAGCCAATTTATTTATGAACAATTTTTTGCCTCAAAATCTTCAGCAAACACTCAATTATAAGTCAATTTCACCCCCTCACACCTCAAGGAAAAAGAGAGAAAAAATTAACTTTTTTCTATTGCAAAATTAGTACTTTTCTTGTTGTTCAAACAACTTTTTAAGTTATAAAAGTGAGACAAAATCTAAGTTATACACTTTACCTTCGAATTGAGCTTAAATTTTTTGCTTATTTTACTATTATGCCCTTGTTTGATATTGATAAAAATTGAATTTTTAGTAAATCTTGATAAAAATTTGTAAATGTTTAGTTAAAAAGTTAATAAAATGAGTGATTAAAAATGAATTTTGTGAAATGGGGGTCAAATATGAACTATGTTTTATTCAATACTGCATGTCAAATATGTACTTACGATATATACGGTCAAGTCAAGAGCAAGAAACGTACAAAAATAAAAAGGAAAATTCAATAGAGAATTGACGTGTAGATTATGTAATTAGATAAGCTTTGACTATTGATGGCCAAATGAATTAGCTAAACAAGTTGGCAAGTGGGTCTACAATCCCATAAAAAAGGTTGAAAACATAGTGATTAGAATGATTAGCTATGTATTTTACATCTATGTCACTCACACCCACATTTCTAAATATTAAAAAGAAACACTTTTTAATCCTTTGTGGGTCATTTATCTCATCGCTTTTTTGAAAAGGGCAAGCCATAAGTTTGAAAGTTTGAGTATTGGAATTAGGAAAAGGAATGGGGGTTCCTTTTTTGAATTTTGTTCCTCTAATGCACTTTGTTGGTATTCTAATCTAATTATGGCCTTCAAATCCTGCACTAAAAGAGGAGCATTTTTTGAGTAATATTATTTGAATTTATCTACTTGTACCCCGCCGCAGGCGCCCTCCCAATAGGTGGCCGCCATGTGGCGTTTTGTCAAAAAAATTGTCAACAGTTTCGATAAAACTAGCATGGTTGATATTATTTAGAATTATTAGTGTATAAGATCATTCTAAGTATCACTTAATGAAACTCTCGAGCCCCATTTTTGGGAAAAATAGAATTTATAATAGTTCAAAAAAAAGTGTGATTAAAAAAAAAAAGTGTGATTATATATATATAAAATTGAAAATGATTTTGTAGGAATTAAGCTGAAACATGGGCTAAATAAGATGTACAGTCATGGACACAGCCAGATGGATAAAATTTCATTTTTAGATATAAAAAAATTAGCCCTTGTTTGATCTCCATTATAAAAATAAAAAATAATTTTTTTTCTAAAAACTCATTTTCAATTATGCATTTTCATAATAAAATATTTTGCACGTAAATTCAAAAAAAAAATTACTTTTTAACTACACTCTCTTAAAAAAAATTACTACTATAAAACTCATTGTCAAGCAAAAATGGGGCTTAAATGGGTTTGGGGTAGCATTGGGCTAAAGCTCAGGGTTATCACCCTTTCTCAATTTTTAAATACAATTAAATGAGTCGTATAATTTTAACTTTAATTGATTCTATTGTATAGCGCCAATCTGATTAATTTGTAGCGCCATTTGTGTTAAATAATATTATTCTTAAGTTCTTGGTAATTGGGTTATGCCCCTCTAGAAACATATGTTGTCGAAAGAACAAATTAAATCTAGAATACAAATTCTTGAAGGTTACTTCAGTAGATTAATCTTGATTTCCAAAGAAGTTTGACAAATTCAAATTTCAATGCAATTATATTTTCAAATAACGATTTTATGATACTCGATTAATTTTATTCCGATATGTAATCAATTAAAGATAAGCACGTGCCTTTCTATTTATGGCCTAAGTCTATTAATTTTCTCCGTTTTGGCTTCTTTTTATTTTCTCGAGTAGTAGGATAAATCATTGCACGCGATTAAAATTAAAATTTGGGATATTTGATTTTCATTTTTGACAAAACTTTTAAGGCATTTGTCGCACCAAGTGATGTTGCTAACAGTGCCAATTACTGTTAACCCTTTCCATATTCATGTAGCTAGTTGGCCAATCTCAATTCAAGAATCTGAGTTGAAGTTAAGATTTCCATAGAAGAATGAAGTAGAAGACTTTCTTGATCGAGAAACAAGCTTGAAGAGTTACTTCATATGGAAGTCACCTTAGAAGAGTGAAAGCTTCCTTTTTTAAAGCTGAAACTAGAAGGAGTTGCAGTATACACTGGTGGAAATTGGAAGAGCTACAACCTAGACAAGGGAAATTGAAGATTCACACTTGGGAAAAATTGAGAAAGCAATTTTGTTGGCTGATTATCGGACGGTTTTGTATAAAATTCCGCAATTCACATTGAAGGGACCATATTATTGAAGAGTACACCCATGAATTATTAACGTACTAGATCGAGTTGGCCACAATAAAATGGATAAGCTAGCAACTCGAAATTGAGAATTGTGCATGAAAAGAAGGGCATTATTCTCCTTTTGGTCTTGAATATTGTTGTGATTTGAGCAATAATAATAATAATGAAGAATATGAAATCGACAAAGAAATAAGAAAATAGATTTAAGTGGTTTGGCGATGTGTTTATATCTACATAAGCGAATCGACTATGATTTTATTATATATGAATAATAAGGTTACATCATCTATATATATTAATCATAGTCCTAGCTCATACAAAACTTTCGAGCCTGTACAAAATTAAAGGGAAAAATCCAAAAATACCAAATACTGTACAGTGAGAGCGTTGCCCACGCATCCCAACCTAATAAATATCCTTGACAAATAAACAATAAATTAAAGCTCGAGAGGCTAATGCCATTGCTCTCCTCACGCCACTCCACTCTGCTCCGCTCCAACACAAAGGCTTAAGCTTTTGTTTTCGGTATAAAATGTGGGCATCACCTGGAACTGTAAAAAAAAATACCAAGCTTAAATCACCCCTGCTATAAATATAGTTTTGAGAAGTTGTGTGAGGCTTATGCCTGCCTCGAAGCAGGCCTCAAATGAGGAAATGAGGTTTTACGGAGACTTATGGCTCGATTAACTGAAGGTAGACATGATCAAGTGTCTGTCCACCTCTCTCATACACAAATTTTGGCAGTTAGATTGTGGATAATAATCTTCTTGCATAGCATTCGAGATTGAGAACATAGGACTGCAATAAAATGCAGATTTTGGGATATGAAAAAGCAAGGTGATTCAATCACGAAGATCTCGAAAATTCATCATTTTCAATTAAGAATTCTTGAACTAAAATTTATGTTCAAGCATGCTGCAAATTCTTTTTAACATATCAAGTTTCAAATTCTCCCTTCTGAGCAGAAATTACCTAGCAATAATAGTGGCACAAGGAAGGATTGACAACCAACGCTACTTACTAGTACACAATATCTGCTTGTGATGCTCCACTGATCATGTTGGCACATAACTTTTGAGACCTTGAAAAATCAAATGTACGAAGACACGCTAAATACAATTTAAAAAAGAATGGACTCAACACATTTATATCTACGATCAAAGAATTTGTCGATACACTTTTCCTATACATCGATCCCCTATCAAATAGGAATACAATGCAATCTCTCCCAAAAAGAACAAGAACTTTAATTGCGATTTCTGATAGGAATCGAGAACGATCCACAAAACGGAACTTTATGTGTTAAATCTGAACCGAATATTGCAATGAAAAATTGGTCTATTTAAGTGGTTCGACGATGTGCTTATATCCACAGAAGCGAAGCTACTATGATTTTATTATATATGAATAATATGCTTACATCATCTATATATACTAATTCTAACCCTAGCTCATACACGATTTTCGAGCCCGTGCAAAATTAAAGGGAAAAACTCAAAAATACCCATGTACCGTAAAGTGGAGTGCCGCATCCCAACCTTTTAATTGTCCCTGACAAACAAATAATAAATTATAGCTTGAGAGGCCAATGTCATCGCTCTCCTCACGCCACGCCACGCCATGCCACGCCACTCCACTCTGCTCCACTCCAACACAAAGGCTTAAGCTTTTATTTTCAGTATAAAATGTGGGCATCACCTGGAACTGTAAAAAAATACCAAGCTTAAATCACCCCTGCTACAAATATAGTTTTGAGAAGTTGTGTGAGGCTTATGGGCAGGCCTCAAACGAGGAAACGAGGTTTATGGCTCGATTAACTCAAGGTAGACATGATCCAGTGTCTATCCACTTCTCTCATACACAAATTTTGGCAGTTAGATTGTGGATAATAATCTCTTCGCATTGTGTTCGAGATTGAGATCATAGGAATTTTGGGATGTGGAAAAGCAAGGTAATTCAATCACGAAGATCTCGAAAATTCATCATTTTCAATTAAGAATTCTTGAACTAAAATTTATGTTCAAGCATGCTGCAAATTCTTTTTAACATATCAGGTTTCAAATTCTCCCTTCTGAGCAGAAATTACCTAGCAATAATAGTGGCACAAGGAAAGATTGATAACCAACGCTACTTACTAGTACACCTATATCTGCTTGTGATGCTCCACTGATCATGTTGGCACATAACTTTTGTGACCCTGACAAATCAATTGTACGAGGACACGCTAAATACAATTTAAAAAAGAATGGACTCGACACATCTATATCTACGACCAAAGAATTTGTCGATACACTTTTCCTATACATCGATCCCCTATCAAATAGGAATACAATGCAATCTCTCCCAAAAAGAACGAGAACTTTAATTGTGATTTCTGATAGGAATCGAGAACGATCCACAAAACGAAACTTTATGCGTTAAATCTGAACTGAATATTGCAATGAAAAATTGGTCTAGTTCCAATTCTCAGCCAGCTCTTATGATCTAAACAGTTTTAAGCTTTCGACATTCTCATGGCAAAAGCAAATCAATTAACGAAAATAAGTATAAAGAACTTAACAAGTATGTAGGGGTATTTCTTAATCTTGCAATCGGCTGGAAAATGTTCAAGAAATTGTGAAAATCTCTTCTCACTTCTTTACAGGATAGATACATACTGGACAAAACTAAGGTCGTAAAAGCAGAAGAATAGTCGGCCATTGACAACTAGAAACGAAGAGGAGACAGCACTAAGGGAATACACTTAGGACACGTTTGGTACACGGTACTGGATTATGTTGGAATTAATTGATTATTGGATTGGGTTAAATCATTAAATAAGAATATGATATTTAACGATGTGGGCCATTGCAATTAATTTGGGTAAATTGGAAAAGTCTCCAATATAGGCCCATAAGTTGGTAAGCCCATTTTAAGTGTCTTATATATGGTAA
>CAIGRB010017014.1:18320-31240 GCA_903798255.1 Fraxinus quadrangulata | reverse complement strand
AAAAAAAAAAAAAAATTTGATATGACACATTTCAATTGACATCTTTTAGCCTAATCACTTAATGTAGAACATTCTCGACGTACATGTTATGTAATTTATAGATATAACAGGACTGAAATCTACTTTGAATACTTCATTCATGTAAAACAATTTTCCAATGTAAAATGAATACGTATTTAAATAACAACATTATATACAGAAAACGCAATGGAAAAAATATGCAAATAAAAACAAGTCTACTTTAATTGTAGATCGAAATAAAATTCATAAAATTAAACTCACACTCTTCTTTAGAAGTGATTACCAATATCGTATCGTATATTGGTAAAAAAAAACTTATGAAAGTTGTGTTTATGAAAAAGTAAAAACTTGAAGAGAACACAATAGATACTTTAAGCGTGGTCTTTAGTTTTGTAGTAAACACTACACCATTGATTCCTTATGAAAGTTGTGTTTATGATATCGCATCAATATCACAAATCATCAAAATAAATTTATTTTATTTTCCAATAAAACATCTTAACCATGATAAAATTGATGTCAAACAATTAATTAACCTAAATGATAAAATTGTATATAAAATGATTCTTATCCATTGGGACTTTTGACATGTTAAAAATAAAAATAAAAATAAAAATTATTGATTTAGGATTGAATATTATTATTTATGAAAAGATAAATGTGACCAAAGGATTGAGTTAAGACATTCATAGAAGTCGAAATCTATTGTCATGAATTGATAATTGAAAAAATATGCAAAGTCTTTGTTTTGTAGGCAAATTAATTTCCTTATAGTATTAACTTGAGCAATTAAAATCCTAAAAGAGTGAAAGAAAAAATTCAAATTCTAAACCAAAAAGAAAGAAATACATTCTAAATAAAAAAGAAGAAAATTTTGTTCTAACTACAAAAAAATAAAAATTAGATATAATCCTATCAAACACAAGAGATCGTATTTACAACTTGATTGTCTTACATCAATTAACAAATTAATTTCGTGTCTTTTAAGCGATCCAAATTGTTTCCATTACAATTGTGCCATCTGAAAATCTTCGATGACGAGTTTTTTCACTTGACTCATTTTGATAGGCATCTACACCCATATTTCTTTACACACAATAACCTGATTTAGAATAATAGTGAATCCATATTTTCTAGAAAATAGAAATATAGATACTCATATTGGGTCGATTTAGTTGAGCTGGATTTTGTTCAAAATGTGGAAATTGGCAGTAGTCAATTGAACAACAAAACTTAACAATGAACATGATTCATATTGGTGAATATTGTGAAACACTTTATCATCGATGTTCTTTACTTTGACATTTTGAAATTAAAAATTAATTTATTTGCCGACTATAAATTTTCAATGAATATCTGAGCATTTTTTTTTTTAATAATAGTGGATATTCGGGTCAGCTTGCGCGCACTTTGATTAATCCCACCGGACCCTAAAGTTTAGGGTCGGGTACTCACCTCAGTGGTCCTGAAGAGACTCGAACTAGTGATCATTGTGAAACAAACCCAATAACTGACGAATTGAGCAACCCCTTAGGATTAAAATCATCCCCTCATATAATTGATCACAACTAAAACATCACCTTGTTTTTAATAAACTTATGACATTTCAACTCTTCATTCAAGGCTCATACATTTGATAATGACTAACATATATAACACACTAATGGTGTGTTTGTCTCCCACTATTGAGAGAAAAATAGAGTAATGAATAATATTTTTTGGAGAATGTGTGATTGAAAAGTAAAATAACTTTATTGTTTTGTGTGTAGAATATTTTATTTGGTGAATGTGTGGTGGAGAATCTTACTGTAGTATTGATGAGAATTAATCTACTATTAGTAATGTACAGAATCGGTGGTATTTCATATTAGAAAATGAATAACCATATTTAAGAATAATGACCATACAAATTTTTGCTAAAAATAAAAAATGTGGGAAGTTTTATACAGAGAATTATGCAACCAGCTTCCAATATAATTCTCGAAATTCTACCAAATGCAATGCTTTGGAACAATTTTTAAAACATGACACATGAAAATAAATAAGAAAAAAAAAAGTTACGGAGCGGAAAAAAAAGAAGTAAACTTTGAATCAATTACCATAAATAGTTCAGTGTTGTTCTAAAGACTCTCTTTTAAGGGATATCCAGGTGGCAGCTCAATTGGTTTTTAGTCAATTCAATACATAAAAATAATCCAGATGAAGTTTCTAAATCGGCACAATTAACATAAATTAAGAAATCAAATTGCTACTAATTATACACACCAATCGCCAAATGAAGAAAAAGGAAAAAGAACGCAGAGGGAAATTATAACAATGGATATTGCGCAAAAGGATCTTGGAGATTTTTGAGAATTCCAGATAGTGGTAGTTTGGGGATTCAATTTTGCGAGAGAAAGGAGGAATATCGGTGGTGATGTTATAGAAGGTAATTAAGGGTGTTTGGAAGAAGTTTTTATGAATTCTATAGGGTTTTAATAGATAGATTTTGAACGTTGGATTAATCCAATCTAAAAATCACGATTATTTGTCAAAAAGATTTGTCAAACCAATGGGTAGGAGCAGTCTCATTATAAATAGTGCATAAAAAAGAGAAATGAGAACTGCAAGTGAGTATGAAAGTCAACAATCGTACATATATTCACTGCTCAACGACAAGGGGTAAACATTATTGAGGCAATTAAGTAATATATCTTTGACTGTTGGAATATTTGGAGCTATGCTTCGTAGTTCAGAAAATACCATCATTTTCAACATCTTGCCATGCCTTAGAAAGTACTCAATCAGCAGAATATCTTCCGATTTATCACTGAATATGGAAAATTCAATCCTCCTAAGGTGTTCTGCCAAACACAAAGGTATGGTGCCTGGCCAACGAATTAGAGCTACATCCCTTGTTGGAATAGATGCCCAAGTACTTTTTAAGTAAGCATATTCTTGAAAAAAAAATTAGCGTGTTAGAAAATTTATTATTTGCTTCTTAATCTAGAGAACAAATATAGCTCACCGAATGAATGGCCAACTCTTTAAGTTGGGAAGTACTTTCAAGGATGCCCTATAATATTTGGGGATCACGAACTCTCAGCTCCAAAGTTGTCACATATTCCAACATAGAATTCAAGGGATTTGGATGTAGCCTTCGTGAAAATAAAAGAGAGGATGAGAAAAATATACTAAAATAACTAATTCTATTATTAGAATACGAGTTTCCAATGTTAGAGTTTACCAGTATGGCGTTTTGTGACAAATAGAGGGACTTCACACTACTATAACTGTTGATAAAATTGCACACTTCCTCTCGATTGTGCACATTCTCTAGAATAAGAATTTTCTCTCTAGCAAGAAACTTAAGTTTCTTCATCAAGTTGAACTTAAATGACTTACCTTGGTACTTAAAAAATTCTAGTTTGGGCGCATCAATAGAAAGTTTAGTGTTCGACATATAATCATTATCATATTTGAAAGAGAACTTTTTAAGGTCCTGCATGGTAATATCAAAAACTTTTATGTGTAATAGTGAACTAAATATTAACAGCTCTTCCAGAGATTTACAGCCTTCGAAGAACCGTTTCATGGAATCACTACTGGGTATGATTAAATCTTTTGAGTGGAACACCTTCCGATTAAGTAGGGATACAAGTTCAAGGACATCAAAAACAATATGTCGTCTAAGCTTCAGTACCACAAGTCTTGTTGATGTCAGCACTTCTTGCGGTAATCTTCCATCAGATGGATTTTTTCCTAGTCAAATATCAATTTCATTCACTTGCTTTCATACCACAGTACGAATCATCGCCTGAATAGCATTGCCAATAAATTGGAAGTGGCATCTGAGGCTATATTTATCAATGTGGTTTCGGAGGAAAATTAGTCTTAAACCGAACATTCCAAACTCTAAACTGTATCACCGATAACTCCAGTCAGTATGTTTCAATGAATCGTCAAATACTATATTAGGGAGAGTAAAGGGAAGGTTTATCCATCTCTAGGATCGAGTGGAGATTGCAACAGATGACTTAGTGTCAAGTTTTGACAATATACAGAGAAAGATATCATCATTTAGAGAACTTATGTGAGTAGAAATACATTTTGAATCATGAGATTTGGGTGCTCTCGATCTCGAATCCTACAATAATTAACATATACACAGGACATTAGTTTTAGAAAACAAAACATGGGCTATTAGGAAATTTCAAGGAAAAGAACGAAAGTCTCACAATACGAAGCTAACATTGGCATCAGCGTTGCTGTCGGTAGATGAGGTGGAAGTGTGATACCATTTTGTTAAAAACAAAATGAAATTGACTTGAGCTTGAGAGCTAATTTCAAAAGAAAAAACATGAAGTTAAAACACCTAACAAAGAAATTGAATGTAACTCATTCAAAACTAATCCATGGCAATTACACATGGAAAACTCAAATTAGTTTCCTCATAGAAAGCCAAGACATGTGATACCTCTAACTACCCAAGAAAGATCATGTTGATCGTTATGGAATATTAGAAATGCATGTCATCCGAATTTCTTATAGATTTTTGTCCACAAATTGCACTCTGAAACATTTATTGAATCCTTCAATTTTTCCTTTTATTGCTGGAGTATTTGGAGCTATGCTTCGTAATCTAGAAAATATCATCACTTCCAACATCGTGACATGCCTTAGAAAGTACTCAATCAGCAGAATATCTTAGGATTTATCACTGAATATGCAAAATTCAATCTTTCTAAGGTGTTTTGCCAAACACAAAGGCACGATGTCTGGCCAATGAATTATAGCTACATCCCCTGCTGGTATAGATATCCAAGTGCTTCTTAAGTAAGCATACCCGTTGGAGTAAAAAATTATTAATTGCTTCCTATTCTAGAATACAAATATAGCTCACTGAATGAATGACCAAATCTTTTAAGTTGGGAATGCCTAACAATATTTGGGAATCACGAACCCTCGGGTCTAAAGTTGTTACATATTCTAACACATAATTCAAGGGACTTGGGTACTCAGCCTTTGCGAAAATAAAAGACAATTTTCAATGTTAGATTTTACTTGTATAGCATTTTGTGACAAATAGAGGGACTTCACACTGCCAAAGCTATTGATAAAATTGCACTTTTCCTCTCAATCTTGCATATCCCCTAAAATAAGAATTTTCGCTCGACCAAGAAACTTAAGTTTTTCCATCAAGTTGATCTTAAGCAACTTACCTTGGTACTCAAAAAATCACAGTTTCGGAGCATCAATAGAAAGTTTAGTGCCCGACATATCATCATTACCAGATTTGAAAGAGAAAATTTTAAGGTCCTGCATGGTAATATCAAAAACTTTAATGTGTCCCAGTGAAACAAATAACAACTCTTCCAAAGATTTACAATCTTCGAAGAACCATCTCATGGAATCACTACCAGGTAGGATTACATCTTTTGAGTGGAACACTTTCAGATTAAGTAGTGATACAAGTTCAGAGACATAAAAAATGATACATTCTTTAAGCTTCAGAACCACAAATGTTGTTGATGTTAACACTTCTTGTGGTAATCTTCCATGAGAGCATTTTTTTCCCAACCAAATATCAATTTCCTTCACTTACTTCCATGCCGCAGCATAAATCAATGCCAAAATAGCACTATCACTAAATTGGAAGTGGCATTTGAGGCTAAATTTATCAACGTGGCTTTGGAGGAAAATTTGTCTTAATTTGAACATTCCAAACTCTAAACTATATTCCTGAAAACTCCTGTCACTACGTTTCAATGAATCGTCCAATACTATATTAGGGAGAGTAAGGGAAAGGCTTATCCATCTCCTGGATCAAGTGGAGATTATAACAGTAGACTTGGTGTCAAGTTTTGACAATATACGGAGAAAGATATCGTCATGTAGTAAACTTATGTGAGTAGAAATACATTTTGAACCATGTGATTTGGGTGCTTCGATCTTGAATCCTACAGTAATTAACATATACACAGGCCATTAGTTTTAGAAAAGAAAGCAGGGGCTATTAGGAAATGCTAGGGAAAAGAACGAAAGTCTAACAATACGAAGTCGACGTTAGCGTCGGCATTGGCGTTGCTGTGGTGGATGAGGTAGAAGTGTGATACCATTTTGTAAAAAATAAAAAAATAAAAAATTGAAATTGACTTGAGGTTGAGAGCTGATTTAAAAACAAAAAATGAATTTAAAACATATAACAAAGAAATTGAACATAACTCATTCAAAACTAATCAATGACAATTACATGTTGTGGAAAACTCAAATCGATTTCCTCATAGAAAGCCAAGACATGCGAGGCTTTGATAAGTGTATTTTATGCACTTACTTAGGTTATATTACTAGGATTTTATGTTGTTAAATTATTAATTTCTACTTATCTTGGGTTAATTTTCTTTTGTTTTTAGTTATGGACTCGTTTGAAGCAATTGAAAAGAGAAGAAGGATAAATTGGCCATTGGATGGAAGCTTGGAGATCAAATTCTGCACTTTGGAAATTGAAGGACTTTAACGAAATTAAAAAAGTCATTGGTTGCACAATTAATTGGACTCAAGGATTGTATTGCATTATTTTAAAAGAATTGAGGACTTTGAGAAAAATAAGGTATTAATGGGCCTCAACTTAAGACTTGGAATTGGAGTGAAATCCAATCAATTTGTTGGCAATTAGAGCACTACACGAGACAGAAGCTAGAATTGAAATTCTAGTTGGACTCCTAATTAGCATAATTTGGTGAAATTGTTTGGAATTGAAATTCCATTGACATTCGAATTGATGGGTGCAAATACACGCACAGACACGGAATGAAAAGAAAAGCAGCCAAGAAAAAATAAACATATACACGCAGAAGCCAACCAAAAAACGCAGGAGATAGAATTGGAAAAAAGGGCATACCAACATCGTGTTAGGCTAAAGTAATTTTGTGCTAGGATTTAGATCAACCTCGTATCATGAACTTTTAACTCGTGACTTTATTTCTTTTTGACATTCAAAATATGTTTTCAATTATTGAATGATTTACATAAATTTATTTTTCTCTGCAATTACTTGATCAATAGTTGTATGAATATTGTGGCTTGTTTTACCCTCGAAAGATGGAAAATAAGTTAGACATAGTGTTAACATCGTAGAGTCTGATAGAGAATAGAAATATACCGTTATACTTTACGTGATTTTTAATATTCACAAATCAATTAATGTATTCTTGTATATTCGCATCCGTCACAAAAATATAGCCGGGTCACATATTATAATATGTTTAATTCTACTTGAGAGAAATTGTTAAACAAATTAGGAATATTAATCTTTATAATTGAATCGTGTTATCAAATTTATAAGTTTCGAAATTAAATGAGATTAAGGGGATTCGATATCCTACTAATGCTTTTCATCATCATATATTTATAAAACTTGCATTTAATTATAATCTTGCATTTATTCTGGTTAAGTTAGGTCTTACATTCGTAAGTATATTATTTAATTTATAGGAAAAATCACAAATTTTAATTGTTTCGGTTAACTCTAAGTTAATTCGAATTTGAACTGGTACAATCTCCGTGGGTATGATAATTGGACTCAAAAATTCATTTTACTACTTGTTAACGAATTGTACACTTGCGGTATTCAAACAAATAATATTTTCGTGAACATAAGCATTCAAGTGTGATGATAACAATGAGGCAAGGAACACTATCTCACCCACAAAGAATAGCAAAATGGTTACCTGAAACACAAAGCAGTTAATGGGACGACCCTAAATTTATTTGGAACAAGGCTTAAAACTTTGTTGTTACCCCATTTTTCTTGGTGGTGAAGATGAAGAAAATGCATAGATAGATCAACTCCAAGGCGAGACCAAATGGCATTGATGGTAATGACAAGCATGGTATACCAAAGAATATCCAGATCACAGTTCATCGCACTAGCTAGGTACGGGTACGGGTGAAACTCCTCTTTCGATTTTTTCTTTACAATTCTCCAAAAAGTTGGCCTTCAAAAATATTTATTTTTTCAGATTACAACAATTGAAAAATATACACAAGATTAGACTGCATGAGAGATACTATTACACTGGAGAGAGAAATAAGCAGAAAGAGATTTTAATTAAGGAATAAAAATTATTAGATGGTCAATCATATCAAGAAAATCAACAGACTACTCACATTCTATCCATCTTTGATAGAAAAACAAAAGGTATAGGTCCGTTGGCAGAGCTCCTACTTTTAACTTTTCAAAAATCCTGACAAATGGGCTCGTAGACACACGGAAATTGATTAGTGAGTGAAGGAATTATATAATTAGAATAAATCAATTATGCCAATGATGGTTCGAGCAAGTGCTACTGCTCTGTGGTTTGTCATCTTTGCTCGAAGCTAAACTTTTCGAGACAGAAATTAAGCAGATCAGAGAAGTGAATGTTTGTGGACAAAGACGTTATATATAGATGTAGATAGATAAATCTGCATGAGTCCGAATCGAAATGTCGAAATGAGTCGTATTTGGAATTTATCACTAATTACTTAAATTATTTTGATGTGGTAATAAATGATAATATTGACCTCATCACTTCATTGCATATCACACGTGGATCGTGTACAGTGTGAATATATAACATCATTCTTGTTTGTCACATGCTATCTCAGATGAGGATAATCTCGCTATATAGCAATATTCTTAATTGTACTTAAAACATCACTTGTCCTTTGAATAATGAATTTCTTTACCTATCAGTTTTAAAAGGTGTTTCAATTTGACTTTTATAACAATGTTACGAAGGGTACGATTGTATTAAGCAAGACTTCTTGATGTCAGAAGCTCACGTGATTCTTAATTAAATATAGCTATGTCAACTAATCGAGTTCGAGTTCGAGTTCAAAAAAAAGCTTTTTTGGCCCTAATCGAGTCGAGTCGAACCGAACCGAGCCAGCCGAGCCGAGCCTGATAAAAAAAAAAATTTGTCTCGACCTGAGCTTTTGGCCCGAGCCTTAGCAGGCCAAGCCGCCTCAATTTTATTTTTTTTTTTGATAAAAAAGAATTTAAACAAAAAAACAAAAAATAAATTAAACAGCTGCCTGTCATTAATGTGTTTTTTTTTTTTTAAAAAAAAAGAGCCTTTTCGCACAGGCCTATCAAGGCTTGGGTCGACGCCCCAAATTGGGGATCAAGCTCGGGCTTTTTCTGAGCCGAACCGGCGAACTTTTTTATCACCCCTAATTGAACAAGGATGTAACGATCTGTAAAAAGCTTTTTAATTTGATTTTAATTAGGGTTGAATATAGGTCGGTTCGGTTCAGTTCTTTTCAGAATTGAAACGACCCAAAATTTTCGGGTATTTAATAAATTGAACCGTCAAGTCCAAATATAATTATGGAACCGTTTGGGTTCGATTCTGTTCGGTTCCGTATCATAATTAATTTTTTTAACATTTATAGTAATATTACATAAATACAACTAATGACATATTAATTCGTAACTTTTACAAATTAACGTAGCACAATTTAAAAATATATAAATAATATACATATACTAAAAAGTAGATACTAATATTAAAATATCGGTGATCCATATCAATAATTCATTTGCTTCAAGCAGCCTGCATAAAGAAAATGAAATATAAATTAAAAGTTATAAAAATAAAATATTTTTAAGTATTAATAATACTTACCAACTATTTGATTTAATCATCAATTGCTTAATTTTTCATAGTAAGAAACTCTACAAGTATAATTGAAAAATCACAATTAACAAATACAAATAAATTAAAAATTGTTTAACTAAAAGTTATAAAAATAAAACATTTTTAAGTATTTGCTGGTTTGTTTAATTAATTTGCTAATTTGTTTACAAAAAATTAAAATAATTTAATTAATTCAATATAAAAAATTAAAAAAATTATTTAGATTCGATTCTTATTTGGTTCTTGGTCTAGAACCGACTCAAACGCATAAGTTCTCGATTCCCGTTCGGGTATTTAATTTATGAAAAACAGCTCGGTTTGGTTTGATCTGATCCGATTCGATTCGATTCGATTCGGTTCGAGAGTTTTGTCAAGTCCTAATTTTCATATAAATTTTACAATTGTAATTATTTTTTTTCAGATCATTTTATATTAACGTGTAACGCGAGTTTGTGAATTGTATCATTTCTTTCACGTCATTTTTTTGTAGTCACGTAGGATGGTTGTATGTAGCGGCCACGTCAGAGTCTCGCATTAAATAATGAGACAAAATTGAACGTAATGGCCTAAATTTGGAGAAAATTCAAAGTACAAGGATCCAATTGAAACTAAAATTACAATATAGTAACTTAATTGACATAAATTAAAGTATAGTGCCGTAGTTGCGAGTAAAATTAACATGAATATTATTTAGAGGAAATTAGACGCAACTCTAAAAAAAGAAGAAATTGATTAATAACTTAAACAAAATTAAAATTTTAATAACGATATTAATTACTTCCACTAAAAATATAAACCACTTAAAAGTCAGCAAAATCATTCCAAACGCACGATACTTTTCAATTTTTAAATTTTTTATTATTAAAAAATTTTCGTTTGATACAATATTTTTTTGTTACGATTAACCTATTTAGTGATTTAAAATCTGTTAGAAAACTTGCAATGTGGCCATAATAAATATGTTATAGACGGAGTTTAAATGTCGAAAATTATTTTGCATGAGTTATTAAACTCAAAATAAACCATAATTATTAGCTCAATTTCTTACTGCATTTTTTGACTTGTTATTATGAACTCATCATTCATCGATTTTTAAATTTAAAAGATGTATTTCAAAGTATGGCGTGAATACTTTGAAACGATAACAAAAACCTCACTCGAAGAGTAAATAAAATTACCCTAAAGAGGCCAAAACTATTAAGGCCAAAACAGAAATTAAAAGAAAAAATATATAATTCTATCACATTTTCACTTTCACATTTTCACAAAAGCATTGGATGTATCAATTGAATTAATTCAAACAAATAAGAATTGAATGTAAGACTAAAATAAGGTTTGAATTCGTATATTTAAATTTTTTAAAATATAAGTATGCATCTAGTTAATTGCTCCATTGAGACACTGCGATTTTTTCAAATAATGTCACTTTTTTACATTTTCATTTTCGTAAATACCTTGGATTCATCAATTGAATTGATTCAAAAAAAAATGAATAAAATGCAAAATTAAAACAATATGAATTCTTATATTTTAATTTTCAAAAACACACATGTATATATCTAGTGAATTACTTCAATGTGATAATGCGATTTTTTTCATAGAAAAGTGACAATATATCATTTTCGCAACACAATGAATGTATCAATCGAATTGATTTAAATAAATATGAATTAAATGCAAGATTAAAATAAGATTTCAATCAGTATATTTAAATTTTCAAAAACACATATAAATGCGTGTAGTTAATTGTTTTAATGAGATACTGCGACTTTTTCATGTACATTTTTCTTTTCGCAAACGCCTTGCATGCATCTATTAAATTGATTCAAAGTTAATTTTCATATGTATTAACATAAAATAAGGTTTGAATTCATATATTAAATTTCAGAAAATCTACATATATGCATCTAGTTAATTGTTCAAATTAAATAGTGTGACTTTTTTTTTTAGAGAAAAGTGACAGAATGAGATTTTTTCATAGAAAAGTAATAAAATGTCACTTTTTCACATTCTCTTTTTTGCAACCGTCTTGCATATATATCTATTGAATTGATTCAAAGTTGATTTTTCATATGTATTAACATAAAATAAGGTTTGAATTCGTTTATTTAAATTTCCAAAAATGAATATCTATATACATACCGTGACTTCTTTTTTTTTTTTATAGAGAAAAAGTCAATTTTCCACATTCTTTTCGCAAACACCTTTCACGCATCTATTGAATTGATTGAAAATTAATTTTTCATATATATTAATGTAAAATAAAGTTTGAATCCATATATTTAAATTTTCACATTCTTTTTCTCGAACACTTTGCATGCATCAATTTAATTGATTCAAAATTTTATTTTTCATATATTTTAACACAATCCATTCCATCTCAAAATCAACATTGTTATTTTCAAATATTTTTTCAGTTACAATAGCAAAATCATAAAAAAAGAAACTTCATAAATGCCAATTATTTACATTCTATGATTTTAACTAAATTAATCATGAAATCCAAAGAAAAGTGACATAGATAATGCAATAAGATGATTAGAATTTGTAAGTGGGGGTTTATTCAACTCGAAATTGATAATTACTGCTATTGTTTTCAAAATCTATGTAAATAGAGTATTAAACAAACATAAAATTACAGAATTTTATTCAACTCGAAATTGATAATTACAGCTATTGTTTTCAAAATCTATGTAAATAGAGTATTAAACAAACTTAAAATTACAGAATTGGTGAACTAATTAAAGAAAAATCCAAGACATCAAAAACCTATAATTTTTGTTTGGATATTTTTAGATTTGGAATATTTGTAACTTTGAAGAATGGTAGTTAAAGCAATCTTGGTCTCGTTTGTGCTTAATTTGTGGAAGATTTCTTCTTTTCTTTTTGATTTTCCTTTGATTTTTCGAGATTTGTGGACTAATTTTTGACAAACTACCGTGCATTATGTTTGAATGTAAAATATACGTTCAATTTAACTATTTTTCATTTAATCAAAGTTTATCATATTTTTTCAAAGTTACCCCAAAATATAGGGTATTTGTGTACGTACCCCCATTTATTTAAGTGGTAATTATATGAAACTCTACTTTTCAATATTTGAATTTGAAAATCAGATTTCAAATTTTAATTTTCAAAAATCAGATATTTCATTATATATATATATATATATATATATATATATATAGAGAGAGAGAGAGAGAGAGAGAGAGAGAGAGAGAGAGAGAGAGAGAGAGA
>CAIGRB010017014.1:3223-15746 GCA_903798255.1 Fraxinus quadrangulata | reverse complement strand
AAAATATCTGATTTTTAAAATTTAAAAGTTGTTTTCTTATTTTTGAAATAGTGTATACTTAAAGTATGATTTATGAATTTTTTCCCTTTATTTAACCTAAAGTAAACGGAGTGTGGCTCAACAGCCCAATTAGAAAATCTAAAGCCCGGACCAAAATTTAGAAGCCCGCATAAGTTCATCTTATCCTGAATATGAGATTTTCTTCAAGTATCCATCATCTTCAATTCTCCACCTAACTCTCAGGATTAGGAATTAGATTTTTCAATTCCCCGCAAAACCTTATCTCCCCAATCATTCTCTTTTGCCACACCCTCATTTTTCCCCCTTTCTACTTTTGTTCCCATTTGTACCGTTCCTCATTTGCTTCTTTCAAGATCGTAATGTCACCACTATTTTGCTAAAACTATAAGAAATTATCGTCAATGGCAGCCTTAATTTCGTCACTTTCGTGCCATCAGTATTCTTCTCTACAATTGGCAACTACCCATAAACTTTTTAAGCATAAACTACAGTCGAAAAGCATCAATTATGCTTCCTCTCGGCGATTTAAACCTCAATGTACTTCTCAAACTACGCCTCCGTCTCAGCCTCAAAATGAACAGGCAAGCTCTTCAATCGACCCAGAAATTTATTGTTAACTTTTTTGTGTTTATAATGTGTCAAGAGCATTACTTTTTGGAAATCAACCACGTTTGAGTTTTTGGGAATTGAATTGCTGTTTTTTTGTACGCACTTATTGAAGCTCAATCATAGGAGCTATTCTTCAGCTTCTGTTGTAACAAAGTCCTTACTAAACCTCTCTCCAAAAGTCGGTTCCTTTTTCTTCGATCCAAGATTGGCATTTCAGATGGAATTGCCATCTTGCGGGGGCGTATTGAAGCTCAATCATAGGAGCTATTCTACGGCTTTCTGTTGTAACAAATTCTTTCTGATGTGTATTCAAATATTTGTTTTATTGTAACTTACTTGACCACGTTTTGTGGGATATTTGTTGTAACCGTTTGGGATGTTTATGATCTATATAAACCCCATTCAACGTGTTTAATAATAGAGTCAATTATTCAGCAATTATTCCTTTTAAGATCTGTTAACACTGCAATTAGAACTGTAAGTAAAAGTTAAATCTGGGAGTTTGATGAAAATTACGATTTGAACAGAGAAATTGGAGGTCTTCAATAAAGGAATGTGCAATTTCTATAGCATTGGCGGTTGGGTTGATAACTGGAGTCCCAGCATTGGGAGGAGCAGGAGAGGCAATGGCAAATGCAATTGCTCCAGCATTGCCTGATGTTTCAGTTTTGATTTCTGGGCCGCCAATAAAGGATCCAGGGGCATTGTTGAGGTATGCATTGCCGATTGACAATAAGGCTATTCGGGAGGTTCAAAAGCCGCTCGAAGATATTACTGATAGTCTCAAGGTTGCTGGTGTGAAGGCCCTTGATTCTATCGAAAGAGTAATCCCCTATTCTTCTTTTTAGTATAATTTTGCAGATTCAAACTTATGATGCACATCGATATTTGTATAAATGTGACGCGTCGAAGAGTTTTTACAATGTGTTGATCCGGTTTTGCTTTGGTTTTCCAATGAGCTGTAGAATGTTAGACAGGCATCAAGGGCTCTCAAACAAGGTAGAACCTTGATTGTTAGAGGTTTGGCAAAGTCGAAGGTTGACAATGGAATTGAATTGCTTAACAAACTGGAAACCGGACTAGATGACCTTCAAAAAATTGTGGAGGATAAGAATCGGGATGCTGTTGCTCCTAAGCAGAAGGAATTGCTTAATTATGTCGGAGGGTGAGTGCAAAAAATTGTTGTTTCTTAATTATTCATGTGCATTCTTTCACAATGTGTGCCTTAGTTTCATACTAAAGAGTTGAAGTGGTTTTTTCCTATATATGATTCATCTGAGAGCGCAAAAAACTCCAATGGAGATCAGAAACAAATTTTGCTGACCAAAATGAGAACTGATTAAATACTGGTTTTCAGTCTGAAAATACTGGTAGGACAATGTTTCTGTGTTTTTTGCTAAAGTAGGAGTTGGCAGTTTCTAAGACTTGGTCTCTACAGACTTTCATGTGGATGAATGCTTAGCACGTGTATATTGCACATTTAGCATTTTTCTAGGTTACCAGGTTCCAAGTGGTTCTTAGTCTCCGCCACATCATTCAAATCATATCACGTGTAACTTGCTTTAATGGGTACTCTTATTTATGGGATTTGGTTCCTCTGAGGGTATGGGAAATTTTCTATAATGAGAATGTGATTTTAAAGAATCAGCTTCTAATCCTTTTGGAAATCACCGACGACAATAATCTTGCTTGATTTCTACCAAATTCTCTTTGAGGCCTACGAAATGGGAAGAACTCGAAAAAGTTGGTCTTCCTAAAGTATGCTCCTCTCATTTAAACCCTGGTCATTGACTGCAGCTGAGATCTTCCTGGGGCATTGGATTTCTGCAGTGTTGAAGAGGATATGGTGGACGGCTTTCCATTTGAAGTGCCTGAAGAATATAGAAATATGCCATTGCTAAAGGGAAGAGCGATGGTGGATATGAAGGTCAAGGTGAAAGACAATCCTAACTTGAATGAATGTGTATTCCGTATTGTTTTGGATGGTTACAATGCCCCTGTAACTGCTGGAAATTTTGTCGATTTAGTGGAAAGACATTTCTATGACGGCATGGAGATTCAAAGAGGTAAGGCTGCTTAGAGAATGTCAGGTGTGATTTTCTATATTATCCTTGAGGACCCGCTTAATTTTTTGACATGCACATAATAATTGAAGTTAGCCTGTTCTAATTTGCTGAAGCTTATAGATACTCCTGTTGTTTTTTCTGCAGCGGATGGCTTTGTAGTTCAAACAGGAGATCCTGAAGGTCCTGCTGAGGGCTTTATTGATCCCAGCACAGAGAAAACTCGTACTATTCCTCTGGAGATTATGGCGAATGGAGAAAAGGCACCCTTCTATGGAGAAACTCTGGAAGTAAGTTTTGAGACAAACGTCCCCTTTTGAGACTCCTCTGGCAGTTTGATGCTAAGTTATGTGTTCTTGGACAGGACCTTGGTTTATACAAGGCTCAAACGAAGCTTCCATTTAATGCATTTGGAACTATGGCGATGGCCAGAGAGGTGAGAAGTCTGAACATAAAGAATTCTTTTTACGCGTATAATTCACTTAATTTGACAGCTACTATCTTCTCTGAGTCAATTAATTTTAACGACGACAGGAATTTGACAACAATTCAGCTTCGAGCCAGGTATTTTGGCTATTAAAAGAAAGCGAACTAACTCCTAGCAATGCCAACATATTAGATGGTCGATATGCAGTGTTCGGTTACGTGACAGAAAATGAGGATTTTTTGGCTGACCTAAAGGTTGGAGATGTTATAGAGTCTATGCAGGTAGTGTCTGGCCTAGATAATCTTGCCAACCCGAGCTACAAGATTGCGGGTTAGAAGACGAGCTTTATAGTATAATTCATTGTGTTCCAGTAATTCTATCATGTTGGTTCAACACAGCTTGCATTTTCCTCTATTTTCCAGTCAATAATGCTTTCAAGACTTCTAGCATGCGGATTTCATGTTAAACAGTCTATTTCATTCATTACAACAGATAATAGGCGTACTTGTATTCAACGATCAGTCACATATTTGTGCAACTTCCATTGTAAACACGAATTCTTCATAAGGTCATGGAAAAATTGGATTGCAGGATTATTGTCCACAACTAGTCATTTTTATAGAGTTTATACGTAATTGGATTTATAGGTTCACGTGTTCTACTTTCAGAAATACCCTCGATAATGAAAATCTACGTTTACAATTGCATCTCTCTCCATAACTATATATATAGTGTGTTTGAGTCATATTATTTTGGAAGAATATACTTTGGAATAGTAGATTTATGGAGAATGTACTATTGAAAAAGAAAGAAAAATTATTGATGTGATGGAAAATATTATTTTATAAAGAATGCGTGGTTGAAAATAAATAAGAGAACGAAAATGTAAATTTTAATATGGCTCAAACAGGGGCATAGTCTTGGACAAATTAAGCACAATTTCAAAATATTAGCAGATAATCTCACCGTGTATTCCATATATTTAGCTCCATACAAACGTTTCAAGATAAGGTTATACTGTTCTGCTTGTTTAGTGTAATGGTGTAATATCATTCGTAAGACATAGTGGATATGATGGAAAAGATGAGAGAAATCGAGCCAAATTGTATGCATCAAATTTGCCGTTTCTTCTTCTCTGGTGTGTCATGTACCTGCGCTTTGATTCCATAAGTATTCAGTTGAAAATTCTTAAAGGCCTCAGAAATCTGTCCAACCTACATGTACATAAACAGTGTGTATAGGTGAGCAGATAAATACGGAAATGTTTGGTAGATAACATTTTGAAGAGAGAATCCAGAGACCAGTTCAGGCTTTTTAGAGTACACCCGCACAATCATGTCTTGGTAATATGTTGGAAGCAAATGGCTGACGTGACTATCAGATATAGAGAATTTCTCATCGCTCTCATAATCCTGAACATACAGTATAGCTGTTGATATTTACAGAAAACTACGGAAAATCTGAAAAGTTTTGGAACTCGTGGCGCTTAAAATTGGGAAAGTGGAAAGCATACCCGGAAGAACTTGATGCTGGAAGGGGGAACACATCCAAAGAAAGAGAGATAACAAATAATTATTATAGTCGGATGAAAACATTACTAATCATGCATGTTGTGAGAAAATCGGAAAGCAGTTTAATTCAGTTAAAGAGCTTCCATCGATATGCACCTTTCAAGTGGATTATTCCTCCCACGAGTCAAGTCTATCCTGACATTGCTCACAACAACGTCCTCTTCTCTAAGGGTCACTCCGCTGCTTTTCTATATGAAAAAAAGTAATTTACTTTTTTTTTTTTCCATATGAAAATTATGCAACTAGCAAAGAAACTTGTGTAGATATATAAAATGTATAATCGGTACGTGTTAAGGTACCTGTGAACAAATAATATCTTGTGCAGTGACATTCTTAAAATTTTCCAGTTTGTCCTTGGGAACAATATACTCGTTACAAAACTGCAAAAACAGTAGCATCTAACTCATTTATTTACAAGAACAATTAAATGGACAGAGTTAAAACTTTTGAGAGTGGAACTTAAATTGTACATACAAGTGACTTAAAGCAAACCTGATATAAATCTCTTCGGAAAATGCGAAGTATCAGATCTCGAGATTCCTTTAGTTCTTCGTCTGAAGATGTCTGAATAGTTTTGATTATAGTGTCATCTAACTACACCGAAAAATACCAAAGCCTATCAGTACTGAGGTACAAAAAAGGATATTAATAATTTACAAGAGCGCCCAAACCTCCCAATATTGTGAAGGATCCTGTATACGTGATGATATTTTTAGCTTATCATTTGCACCCACTAAGGCATCTGCAACCATTAGGTCTATTGCCTGAGAAACGTTAAAAAACTTAATGACTGCCTTCATACATTAAAGAAAACCTGAGGGAACTCGTATTATAACCTCAGTCCATGTTTAAAAAGGGAAAGTAGTCCACACCTTCACCTTCGCATGAGTATAAACTGTCCTGAACAGATCTGCTCGAGAGGAAAATAGCTTGTGGGTGTTCAAATCTGCAATGATACATTCAGATACACATGAAAGATAAAAAAGAAAATACAAATCTACTTTCAATTTTATCATATATTGTTGCTAACAATCTTTGTCCCGGTAGCATATCTCGTCTCCAATGACTCTCATTGATTCCATCAACCTGACAGTAAAAAAAAATCCCGCAGTAAATCTATTAATATTCTGTAATTATCTTCACCCAACTTGTTTATAAACCTTTGAACGTGTGCATGTGTTTGAATTTTGAATAAGATCTAGCAACCACCTCTGAAACTGGAAATTGCAACCAAGACCACATGCTCGGGAATCACGAACAATGTAATCAAACCTGACCAGTTTATGTACTTGTAAGCAGCAAAAGGGAGACAAAGAAGAGGGGAGAGAAGGAAAAAACACATGACATTCAAATAAGAAAACTGGTTCCAGCATTGCAGTTACTAACTTGTCGACATCAATTCCATTTCGACCATTTGCCACAATATCATACAGAAAATACTTTTCCGTTGCACTCTTGAAAAAGAGAAAATATAAACATATCAAATAGTATAAAGCTTTGATGTGACCATAAAAGTTAAAAGAACAAAAGAGATACCACTGTATTTTGAGTATGCAATTTATACATATCAAATGACATAAACACACATCATAACTAAGTAAATATGAGAACAAGACTTACTTTGTCCATTGCAAACTTGGAACTTGCAAGTATCATTTCCTGGCAATGAGTTACAGGTCAAATGAAAATAGAAAAAGTGATAAAAACTCACACGTTTGGAGTATAGTGTTTAGTTGAAAGGAAGAGTCCAATGCTATTTGTATAAGTAAATACTTTTATCTTAAGATAAATGGCAAAAAAAAAAAAAAAAAATAGTACCAAGACTTAGTATCACGACATTGACTCATCCATTCTATCAGGTTGCCAACCAACACTATTGGTTATTTTTTAATTAAAACCACACATGGTCATGTATTTTATTAAAATCATAAAGTAAGAGAATTTATCATTTGTAGAACAATAATTTACGTGTCATCGCCCGATGGAAACCTGTCAAAACATGCTAGCATGAAAGCATATTTGAAAAAGGATAAAATCTTGCCAACAGAAACTAATCTTATTTTATAACAATATCCATTTTGTTTCAACTTGGAATTAATAGTCTTACAGGCAACAGAACTTTACATTTGAAAGCTAATACATGTACGATAATAATCCCAAAACTGACTTAAGTATTGGTGGCACTCGCATACTTCTTGACATGGCATCTAACCAGAATGGTGCATTTTGAGGTAAAAATTTCTGATGTTGCGATTTGCTTTATCAGTAAAGAGAATGCAAACTACCTTAACCATCAATAATGAGGGGAAATGGGGAATAGTAATTTTTTTGAGAATGTGTGGTTAAAAAAGGGAAATTTTTTTATGTTTATGTGTAATATTATTTTATTGGAGAATGTACGGTTGATAAGAAGAGAGAGAAAAATGAATTTTAATTTAATGGGGGCCAAGAAGAAGGAAAAGTTTTTAGGCTTATGTGTAATATTATTTTATTGAAGAATATATAGTTGATATGAAGAGAAAAAAAAATTAATTTTAATTTAATGGGGGCCAAGCAGGAGGAAAAGTTTTTAGATTTATGTTTAATATTATTTTATTGGAGAATGTGTGATTAATAAGAAGAGAGAGAAATAAATCCAAGCAGGAGAAAAAGTTTTTAGGTTTGTGTAATATTATTTTATTGGAAAATGTATGATTGATAAAAAGAGAGAGAAAAATGAATTTTAATTTAATGGGGGCCAAGCAAAAGCTAAAGTTAACCCATTTTCAATAAACGCTTCACCCCACCAGGCACACCTAACAAGTACCTGATGAATGAATGCAATCTTTGAGAAAAAATAACAACGCAATAATTAAGACATGACACAAAAAATGAAACGATGAGGATATTATTAGTTAGTTCTCTGAATTCATTTTCTTCTGTCAAGGCACAAAAGATGCAGTATCAAGAGAACAAGAAGTCGAGACTTCCTTGAAAGTAAAAGTTTTAAATAACAGATGATAGAAACTTGCATGAAGAAAAGAGAGAGTAAAACACTTGTAGTTGTTAGCCCACCTTAACTCTTTTCACCATCTCAGAGTCTATTTCGATATGATGCTGCTCAACAATATGTTCCACCATGTCCACAGACATTTGCTCATGAGACCTACAATTAAGCAACTCTGAGATAAGATAGTACGAGTTTTCCTATGAAACATTTGTGAATCACGGTTAAATATTGATCTTGACATTGAAAATTATATTTCCTAAAAGAATAAGTATACAACATAGCATTGATCTCAAAGTAATAAAATTGAACACAAAAGCCCTTATTGGCAAAAAAAATTGAACTTAGAATTAACAGATATAAGCTAATCATCGATACATTGTTAATCTGTGTTGTATGTGTGCATGCACCTGAAAATGGGACCAAAATACAAGGTTAAGGCACACTATTTATAAGATGGTGGAAAATGGATTTGTTCATGTGATTTTTAAGTTATTAGATGATCCTTTCATTTGCTAGTGCAGAGGAAAGATTATCAAGCACAACTATCCAACATTCTCTTCCAGGGAAAATATGCAGTAGATTTTGCAATTGATAGATACTCCCAATCCCAAAATATTATAACTTCTAGTTGTAATGTGAATATTAATAATTGAATGGTATTAAGGGAAAAGGGAATCAATATAATTAGTTGTTCATTGGCAATATGAATGCCGTATTAGTTGTTTATTGCTAATTTTAGCTGATGTGGGACCCAAAAATTTCTTGTATTGGGTTTTTGAAGTTTTGTAGATAATTACTTGAACTGAACTTTGACCTGCGAGTTTGAAATGATTATTTTTAACACTAAGGGTAGTCTCAGAAATGAAATCAGTTTTTTCTATTGTAGTTAAGATGGGATTTAATCATAACATCACAAAAAAGGAATGAATGCCATTCTTTATCAAGGGATGAGTGGAAACAAAAGGCTTTAACCCTAAAGGAGATATTATAAAACAAGCATAGGGGATGCAACTGTAACAGTTAGAGAACTCGTAAATCAGAAGCTGCAAGCTGAAAGCAAATTTGGTTGGGTGGAAACATTTTCTCCGGATTTAAAATTTGAGTAATGTTATTCATCACCACTGGAGTTGAGCACTAGTCTAAGTGACAACCATATGTCACTAAATGATAGATTCATTCCGATACAAAGTCATATGACTCACTTAATTAAACCTATAATATATTGCCATCTAGATTGGTGCTCAAACCAGTGGAGATGAATATCTTTACTCTTAAAATTCATACTATCAATCACATTTTAATTGCCTCGCGACAATTGATTTAGGTTTAAACACCCTCTCCAGATTTTCCATTTATACTAGTCTCGTCACTTTCTTTTAACTCGTGATTTAGCGGACTTCATTTAATGTCTCAAAACCATGTTCTAATGCAATTCATGTTCTACTGGTGCCATATTAACCAACTCTCTATCTCTCGCATTTCCATTGCAAAATACTGAGGGAATTTAATATGTCAAACATATGCTAATGTATACATCATTAAATGCCACATAACAGAAAATGTAGTTAGTTCAAGAATATTACCATTTTGATCCATTGAGAACCTTCGGAAGAAACTCATGTTCAAATAAGTGGCTAAATGGCCCATGGCCAATATCATGCAAAAGACCTATCAGTTGAAACATAACAGAAGGTGAACATCAATAAGAAAATAAATTAATGATCCATTTTTTAAAATTTACTTACCTGCAAGTTTCACTGTTTGCACATCAAAGTCATCAATACCAAGCCCCCCCTACACAAAAAGCATATTAACCAATGAAAGTAAACTCCGGAGCTTTAATTTTCACTATTGAAGAATACTTCCATAGTTGATAGTTCCAAGAAAATAGAATACTTGGCCGGTCTTAAGTTTGTGAACAGCTTCACCAGCGAGCCAGTAAACACCAAGAGAATGTTCAAATCTAGAATGCACCGCTCCTGGATAAACCATGTGTACCAAGCCTGCAAATAAATAACAAAAATTAAAGAAAGTGTTAGTTCTATCCAATAAAAACAGAAATATAGGTCAATTCAGACCCAGAAATACACTTTAAGCTACTAATAAACACAATAATAGGATTTTTAGGTTAAACGGGATACCAATTACTGAGAAAATTACCGCCATCGGAAACCACAATCATAACCATAGTTCTCTATTTGATCAAGTAGCTTCAAAGTTTAAGTACAAGGGAGTAGAGGGTTGTTGTGTTGAGCAGAAACGCCTCTTTCCTGGTCAGGACGATTTTAGGAGTCTGAAAATCATTTGCAGTAGTCTATATACACAATGAAAACAACAAAAAACACCTTGCAGCAGCAAGTAGGACAATAAGGACAACATTTTCTTAAAAAGCGTATAGAAAAATAAAAATAAAATGTGCTGATGCATCAATTTTAAATCATCTTTAACATTAAAACTTGGATTGAAAAGAATTAGTTGGAGAAAATATAGTGAAGAACTATTGGAAGTCAAAGAGAAGAGACAGATATTATAAATTCAATTTCCTCTCAAACGGAAACTAAGGATAATCAACATGTACATACAAAAATCTCGCCAATCTAATATGATTACTAGTCAACAATACATGGAAAGAGAAAGATTATGCACTCACCTAGTTGTTTAAGATCACGCAGCCTGTAAACCAAAGATATCGAGTTAGCTAGATTCTCAGCACAATTATGCACATGAACTACGAAAACAAGAACATTGAAAAAAATTGTTAATTAATAATAGAAAAAGGATGGAAGCATTTACCTTTGGAATTGTTCAGTGTCAATGAACTTCAAAGAGAGCTGCAAACAGGGGGAAAAAAAAAACAGTTAAAATCACATATTGGGAGGAAGAAGCAGCAATTTGTGACAAAAAATAAAATTTAAAAAAAAAAGTACAAATAACTGATACGTGTAAATTTATGTTGAAATAAAAAAATAAAAAAATCGCTCTTAACAAGTAAGCTAACACATTTTTTTTCCTTACATTAAATTGATTAAATTACACTGTATAGAAAATTAAGAAACTTAATTTCATCGATCAGCATTCTCACTAGGTGCAATCTTTGTACAACTTAAAAATAGAAAATAAAATTGCAGTCAGCTACGATAATAGGAAAACGAGCCTAATTTCAATTCAAAATTTTCAAAATAAATAAATAATGCGTATTGGTCATAAAAGAGAGGGAAAACAAAAAATGACCGGATCAAGGTAGATGTTGCCATGGACATTGTCATGAACGAGCTTGGAGAGCCTAACATCTTGTGAGGAGGCGAAATTGAGTTCTTCGTTGCAAAAACCTCTCATACTCTCTTCCGCTTTCCTCTCCCGAACTCCAGGCTACAAGAGCATGAACATTTAATCTATGAAAAACTGCAATTCAGATGAAGTAATGCAAATCGATGAAATTGAAAACGCCATTAATGGTCATTACAAAACGGTTACATACAGTTTGATTGAGAGAGAGAGAGTGAGAGAGGGTTTTCTTTTACTGTATACTACTACTGAATCACTGATTAAAGAGTAACTGGCTAAGCTTAAAAAGTTCAATTATAAATAAATAATACTTAAATAATAACTTTACCTTTCTTATAAGTTTGCTAATCATGGCAGGACAGTGAAAAGGAGGGGACGTTAGATTCATTGTTAAATGAGGACCACAATTTTCACGAATATCATTTATGTCTCCTTTAACTTTATAATATCTTCAAAAGACTCTTAAAAATTAAATATTGTCTATTTTAAATAGTCGTTCTTTGAAATTATGTTCAGAAAGACTCTTCAAATAAATATTTTAAAAATAGAAAGTGACTTTGATTGTATGATTAAATGCAATTAAGAAGATGCTCGATATATTTACCCAACCAACTAAATAGGTATATTACAAAGAAATGGAGGAAGATAGTATAATAATTTAGAGGAAAGTTGATGAAAATGAAAGATCGAAAAGATAATAAATATATATTGAGAGTTATAAAATTAAATGGTAAAGATAAAGAAACTTTTTGAAATAGTTTAAAAAAAAATTTTTTACCAAAAAGTCTTTTGAAGATGCCATCTATTTTTAAAGGGCATATTTAACAAATTAAAGACCATTTATAAATTTAGAGAATAAAAAATGTTAAGCACTCCAACGGGTTCTTTATCTTTTAACACTTAATTTTACTACTATAAAAAAATATTTATTATTTTTTCCTATATTATTTTTTTAATAATTTCCCTCTAAATTATTATATTATTTTTCTTCATTGAAAATGGAATGCATTTAATTATAAAGAGTGAGTTTGACTATTTAAATTTAAGAGTCAAACTCACTCTTTATTATAAAATGTTAACATGTTTCACATATCCCTTATAGAGCACTCACATAAATGGGGTCTGCGCATAAATTTTTTTAAGATATGGTGGGGCCCTATGAATTATTCCCTTTTACGTGAAGAATAAATCAAGAATTTCATGCTTTAATGAATTTTTGAAGATCTTATATGGTTATCTTGCCGAGTCTACGATTGTAAGAATATGTGGCTCGTATTTGCACTAATTTGAAAAGAATAATGTTATTTACAAATAGTGCTTACCCATTAGCAACAGTGGCAATGAATGTTACATAATTCATTCGATCTGAAAACTACAATAAAATGTAGTCAAGTCATGATAGTTGCTTTAAAAGTAACTTAAATCATTTCTAAATTGACCAAAAGAACTTACATTGAAACGTGTTAACTTATAAGTAAATTTTTAAGGGTTCGCAGAATAATTCACATAGAACTCCCAAAAAATCAAGTACTTTTTATCAAAATCAAACTTATCAGCA
>CAIGRB010017002.1:0-16600 GCA_903798255.1 Fraxinus quadrangulata | reverse complement strand
GAACTAGACCCTCGCATCATCGACGACGAGCCTCAGACAGCCCCGACGGAGGAGCTAAAAACTTTCTCAACTGATCCTAAGGATCCAACAAATCGTCTACAAGTGGGGAGCCACTTGTTACCCGAAATGAAGGAAAAGTTGAAAAACTTCTTGCTCAAAAACTTGGGATGTTTTTGCCTGAAAACACGGCGACATGATAGGCATCAACCCTAAGAATAGTTGCCATCGCTTAAACGTCGACCCAAAGGTTACGGCCCACAGGCAGAAACGGAGGGCCTTCAATCCAGAAAGGTACGAGGCCCTGAAGGATGAGGTTAAGAAATTAATCAACAATGGCTTCATAAGGGAATCTGTATACCCGAAGTGGGTTTCCAACCCGGTATTGGTAAAGAAACACAATGGGAAGTGGATGGTGTGCATAGACTTCTCTAACCTCAATCAAGCATGCCCAAAGGATAGTTTTCCACTCTCCAGGATAGATCAGTTGGTGGACTCAACTGCCGAACATGAGCTACTCAGCTTCATGGATGCATATTCGGGGTACAACCAAATTCTCATGTTCCCACTAGATGAGGAGAACACTTCCTTCATCACACACAAGGGACTCTACTGCTACAAAGCCATGCCTTTTGGATTAAAAAGTGCCGGGGCAACATACCAAAGGCTGGTGAACAAGATGTTTACCGACCTCATTGGAAAAACTGTGGAGGTATACGTAGACGATATGCTGGTAAAAAGTCTAAGCGCAAACGACCACGTCACCATCTCAACGAAACGTTCTAGATTTTACGAAGGTATCGAATGAAACTCAATCCGTTGAAATGTGCCTTTGGAGTATCATCGGGCAAATTCCTTGGTTATATTGTCAACCAAAGGGAGATTGAGGCAAATCCTGAAAAGGTCAAAGCATTGATTGATATGAGAACCCCCAGAAGCTGAAAGATGTACAAAGCCTCACCGGACGAGTCACAGCCCTGAATCGCTTCATCTCCAAAGCAACATATAAATACCTACCTTTTTTCAAAATCCTTAAGGGAGGAAGTAAATTTCAATGGATAGGAGAGCGCGAGTTGGCCTTGCAGGAACTGAAGAGACACTTGGGACATCCACATCTCCTTTCTAAACTCAAGGACCATGAAGTGCTACACTTATACCTAGCAGTGACTTCCGAAGCCTTGAGCTCGGTGTTGATCAGAGAAGAGGATAACCATCAACTGCCAGTGTATTATATAAGCAAAGTGACACGGGTTCAGGAGTAGGGATCATTCTAGTCAGCCCCGAGGGACACAAACTTACCTGTGTAATAAGGTTCAGCTTCAAAGCAAGTAACAATGCAGCGAAATACGAGGCTCTCCTAGCCGACTTACGATTGGCCAAAGAAATACACGTAAAAAGGTTCATAATCTGCAGTGACTCCCAACTCGTCGTCAGTCAGGTACATGGGAACTTTTCTGCCAATGATAAGTCTATTGCAGCTTACCTAAAGTTGGTAATGAATTTCATCCCATCATTTGAAAAGTTTGAACTAATGCAAATCCCATGGTCTTACAACACTCATGCCGATGCACTAGCGAAGTTGGCTAGTAGCAAAGAATTCGAGCTACCCCCGATAGTCCCGATTGAGCACGTCACTAGACCCTCCACGAAGCCTGATGGGACAGTAATGTGGGTGGAAGACACCTCTTATCCATTATATCTTATCTGAAGAATCAGACCCTGTCCCCGGAAAAAGAAGAGGCTCAGAAATTCAGAAGAAGGGCCTCCCATTTCATCTTGCATGAGGACATATTGTACAAACGCGATTTCTCGATACCTTTATTACGGTACATCGGAGGAGAGCAAGCCGATTATGTGCTTAAGAAAATCCATGAAGGAGTCTGCGACAACCATATCGGGGATTGGTCCTTAGCATAGAAGGTGCTCAAACAGGGGTACTACTGGCCCACCTTGAAAAAAGATACGCAACAATTAGTCAAAAAGTGGGACAAGTGCTAGCGCTTCGCTACTATCCAGAGGCAACCCTCACAAGAGTTGAGTGTAGTTTATAGCCTTTGGCCATTCGCAAAGTGGGGGATTGACCTAATAAGGCCTCTTCCCAAGGGGAGAGGAGGTGCCAGCTCTGCGATCGTTACAATTGATTATTTCATGAAATGGGTAAAAGCCGAGCCACTTACAAAAATAACTGAAGCCAACACTTCCAAATTCCTTTGGAGGAATATCATTTGTAGGTTTGGAATCCCTTATTCGATTGTAACCGACAACGGCAGGTAGTTCGATAACAAGAGAGATAGGGAGATGTGTGAAGAGCTAGGCATCAAGAAACATTTTTCCTCCTCCCATCACTCCAGGCTAATGGGCAAGTTGAAACCGTAAACAAAATCATCAAGTACACTCTGAAAAGGAAACTTGATGGTTCAAGGGAGGCGTGGGTAGATGAGTTACCCCAGGTACTTTGGGTAATCAGAACCATAAGTCGGACTGCAACTGGAGAGACCCCTTTCTCCATGGCATATAGGACGGAAGCCATGAGCCCCATCGAGGTAGGCCTACCATCCCCAGACGAATACATTTCAATGAGGTGATCAATGATGAATCGAGAAAGTGTGGATTGGACCTTCTTGAAGAAAAAATGGATGACTCTCAGATCAGAATGGCTGTGTATCAAAAGAAAATGACTAGGTATTATAACTCAAAGGTAAAAAAGAAGTCGTTTTGACTGAACGAATTAGTGCTTCGTGGGGTGTTTTCACCCTCGAAGGAACATGGGTCGGGGGCCTTTGCACCCAATTGGGAAGGACCGTACTGCATATAGGAGGAGATCCAATCTGGAACTTATAAAATTAGGGATATGGATGGGAAGCTGCAGCCTTATCCTTAGAACGCAGAACATCTGTGAAAGTATTATCAATAACGTAAGGCATCTTGTATGAATCTCTTTGAATCCAATGAAACGAAGTACTATCTTTTGTTATTATAAGCCCTGTGAAATTGCGATCTTTGATATTTAACGTAGGCTAAGAGCCTCGTGGTTTCCTTTTTTACATAGGCTAAGAGTCTTGAAGTTATTTAACGTAGGCTAAGAACCTTGAAGTTATTTAACATAGGCTAAGAGTCTCGACATTCCTTTTTTACGTAGACTAAGAGCCTTGAAGTTATTTAATGGAGGCTAAGAGCCTTGACGTTTCCTTTTTACATAGGCTAAGAGCCTTGAAGTTATTTAATGGAGGCTAAGAGCCTCGACGTTTCCTTTTCACATAGGCTAAGAGCCTTGAAGTTATTTAACGGAGGCTAAGAGCCTTGACGTTTCCTTTTTACATAAGCTAAGAGCCTTGAAGTTATTTAACGGAGCCTAAGAGCAGCCTTGAAGTTATTTAACGGAGGCTAAGAGTCTCGACGTTTCCTTTTTACATAGGCTAAGAGCCTTGAAGTTATTTAACGGAGGCTAAGAGCCTCGACGTTTCCTTTTTACATAAGGTAAGAGCCTTGAAGTTATTTAACGGAGCCTAAGAGCCTCGACATTTCTTTTTTACATAGGCTAAGAGCCTTGAAGTTATTTAACGTAGGCTAAGAGCCTCAACATTCCTTTTTTACATAGGCTAAGAGCCTTGAAGTTATTTAACGTAGGCTAAGAGCCTCGACATTCTTTTTCTACATAAGCTAAGAGCCTTACAGTTATTTAACGTAGGCTAAGAGCCTCGACATTCCTTTTTTATACAGGGTAAGAGCCTTGAAGTTATTTAACGTAGGCTAAGAGCCTCGACATTCCTTTTTGACATAGGCTAAAAGTCTTGAAGTTATTTAACGGAGGTTAAGAGCCTCGACGTTTTCTTTTTACATAGGTTAAGAGCTTTGAAATTATTTAACGGAGGCTAAGAGCCTCGACGTTTTCTTTTTACATAGGCTAAGAGCCTTGAAGTTATTTAACGTAGGCTAAGGCCCTCGACGTTTCCTTTATACATAGGCTAAGAGCATTGAAGTTATTTAACGGAGGCTAAGTTCCTCGACGTTTCCTTTTTACATAGGCTAAGAGCCTTGAAGTTATTTAACGGAGGCTAAGAACCTTGACGTTTCCTTTTTACATAGGCTAAGAGCTTTGAAGTTATTTAACGGAGGCTAAGAGCCTCGACGTTTATTTTTTACATACGGTAAGAGCCTTGAAGTTATTTAATGGAGGCTAAGAGCCTCGACGTTTCCTTTTTACATAGGCTAAGAGCCTAGATGTTATTTAATGTAGGCTAAGAGCCTCGACATTCCTTTTTTACATAGGTAAGAGCCTTGAAATTATTTAACATATACTAAAAGCCTCGACGTTTCTTTAAAAAAAAACGTCAGCAGTCGTAGCTAATTCTTTTAAAAGAAGCTAATCTAATTCTTTCTATCGTGCGTCATAGGTAATTAACCACTTGAATAGAAATTTATTGAGCGACACCAGGCAATGATGAAAGTTAACAATCGCGTCGAGATGGCAGCAGAAATAAGGAAATTACACCAAGTAAATGAAAAAATCAACTTCATTAGATGAAAATATGATTACATTTACAAGAACCGAAGTCTTAACACTTGAAAAAGGAAAAAGTGCATCGAGCCTTAGGGGGTGGGGATTGAGGAGCTTCGAAAGGAACTATCATTCCGGGCCACTTCATCCTCTGCAACCCCGCCGACCTTTCCATCGTGGTCAATAACTTGGGCCCCTTCAGCCGATGTTTGAGGATCCCCTTCTTCGTCATCATCCACCAGGAACTCGACCCTCAGGTCAGACGTGTCATGCTGAGTGTGCGTTTCGATCTATTCGATCACTTCGGTACAGGCGTACACCCTCCAATATTTGTCGAAATGCTGGTATGCTTCCATCAGATGGAAGCTAGCCAAGAAATGATCCTCAACTTCAATACTGGCATGCTCAACCTCACGATGGACTCGTGAACCTCTTCTCCCAATCTGGAGACTTGGGAGTTTAGTTCTCCCACCTGTCCCGTCAGCTCTGCTTTCTCCTTGTTGGCCTTTTCAAGAGCTTCAGTGGCCAATTTCTGGTGGGCATCAGAGGTCTCCACCTACTTGGTTAACGAGGCCACTTCACTTTGAGATAAGTGGACTTCTTTCTTCAGGGCCTCGATTTATACTGAGGTAGACGCAAGCTTCACAATTCCTTCTCCTCCCTCTTTTTAAGAGCTTCGGCCCTCGCTTTACTCACTTGCTCTTCGGCATTGGAGGCTTTGCCCATGAACTCTTGATTTTTTTTTCTGAAGCATTTTGAAAAGGGCCTCTGCCTCCATAGCCATGCCAAAGCTCCTAGATGCTTGGGCCACCATCATGGTGACGACGTCTACCGCGTCGCTAGTCTCCACAAAATTCTGTCACTTTTCGATCTAGAATGTATGGAATTTCGCCGTTGTGATTTGGACTTCAGGTGGCAGCAGAGCAAGGGCCTCAGGTTCAAGCTCAGTAAATCGTTTGGCAAGGGCTGGCTTCCCCTGGGATCTCTCCGAAGTTCCAGAGTCAGCAGAGGTCCTGGTCTTTTTAGGAGGCTCTTGCCTTAGGGGCTCTATGGCAGTTGGACGCTTCGGTCCCCTAGATACTACAGCGATAGAGGCTGCAAGTAATTTCTCCACGATAGGCACCTCAGAACGAGGCGGAGGAACATCATTAGAGCTACCCACCCCGGTAGTAAAAACCCTAAATTTCTTCATGGGATCCTCTACAATTATCCTCTTTCCCTTGTCCGCTAATGGATGATGCTTTTCTTCCTGAGGGGTAGCCTCCTTACTGACCCTCTATATTTTGTCCCTCACCTACTTTTCCCTCGGCAGATGAGGGCTTCATGTCCTTACGGCCAGCTGTCGAAGTGGCTGCCAAAATTGTGGCCATATCGGGCGTCGGGGGCCTTCTCTTGTCAAAGTTATTTGATAAGATAAACGAGGCCAGGCATGCATAAGAGGAGGAAAAACATGGAATCAAAAAGGTAGCACAATCCAAATTATACCTCTCCGGGCCATTAAGCCAAAGTCTTCGTAGAAACGCTGGGACACCACAAGGCGCTCGTACTCTCTGGATGAATAGGGTCGGCGGTAAACCTCCAACAAGATATCCCAATTGCTCTTATCAAGGTTGAAGCATTCCATAAACTCTACAAAAGGGTCAATGTTAGCAAGCGATAATTGCGTAGAAGAATAATAAGCAGAACTCAATAGCGACTAACTGGGTTTGGAATAGGATGTCGGAACTTTGACATAGGGGACGATATCTCCCTCGCACTCCTGCCACCTTCCCTGAACCTAAAACCAGGTCTCCTTCCATCCCTTGATAGAGGTGGGATGACCCAACACAAAAAGAGAATGTGCACCCCACGGGCACAAGGAATACCACCCTTTGGAGTCTCCCCTGTCTAAAGACCTAGGTTGGTAAAGGGTTGGGAAGACATGAAGAGGCATATCCTCGCCCAGGGAAACCTCTTTCCAGAGAAAATATGACCCCACCAGCTGGGCCCAGGCGTTTGGAGAAAATTGGGTGGGGGCTAAGCCGTATAACCTAAGAACGGCTCGGAAGAAAGGATGAAGAGGCAGGCGAAGCCCGACCTTCAGGAGGTATTCATTAATGGCGACACAACCCCTCCTCGAATAACAGGGTCGTTCATTTGGATAGGGATATAGGATCTCTATGTCATAGGGTATCCTATATTTTTCCTTGAGCTGGAAAGGTGGGTTGGATCGACACTGAAAGGGATTTTAGATGCTCCCCAAGATATGTCGTCGACATTCCCATCGCTACCTCCAGAGGTGGAAGCACCTCATCTAGCTTCAACAGCCCGGATGAGGTTGGTCGTGTTGGTAACTGAAAAACCCATTTTGCTCGCCAACTCACTAATATCTACTTCCCCCCAACAGGTTTTGAAGAATCCAAAATATAGACATTTGTAGAAATTTTAAAAAAATGAGAGGACAAGGTACAATACTTACGATCTTCTCAAGCCAAGTGAAGAAAGTATTACTACAGTCTCTGAAGATTTGAAAGGAAGAAAAGCAAAAGGTTCGTGCCAAAAGTGAGAAGAAATGATTCTCAAAAGCATACGCCTTTTATAGGCAAGCAAGTTGACCCCTGTCCGTCGGATCTTAATTTTTACCATCCGACCGTCCCTTCCGAGGCTTTAATCTGAACCATCCATGGTTTCTGGCACTTCGACTAAAATGACCAGATCCACGGGTAGCATTCACGCGCCCATGTACGTGTGCCAACCTACTGTGTAAGGCGGCTAATCCCTTATCAATGTATTAAATGCACGCGTAGATAGTGATGTGAAGTCTCAGTTAGAAAGATGAGGTCACGTGATTTTGATCCAACGGGTATCACGTCTGCCAACATAATATAAATATGTTCATATTATAACTGAAAGGGGGTTGGAGATTGGAAGAAGAAAATAAAAGACAATTAGCCATCGGATTTAAAATACAAACACATACATATCTTCCGTCTATCTTTCGACATATTTTAGCACGGAAATTGCTTAGATTATTTTGGATTCATATTCGACGATTGTTGTTAGCACAATTGTCTCTAGTTCCATTTGTCGGAGCCTGAACGTCTCTCGTCTCTTGCCAAAAAGTGCCTCTCACGCTCAATTCTAACCGACTATTGTCGTCTAGGGAAAAGCGCGCTTGACGTGGCAAGAGCAGGCCCGACATCTGTTGAGCCATTTTTTGTGGTCAACATACTCAATTAGACGGAAAATTCCTACCACATTCTGGTCAGGGCCCCCATGGGTATTGGATTTAATAGGTCTTTTTTTACCATTCATATCCTATGCCAATCGTATGAAGTGTTGATAGCCTTTGCCCTTAGGTGAAATTTGATAAAATGTTCCCTTTGTGGAACAATTTGTGTCGTTCATCTTGACTTTGTCTGCTTGATGTTAGAGTGAATTCATGACTGCTATGAGCAACTTTTAAAGAATCACTTGATTCTTACTCGTTTATCTATGTTCTATGCAAGTTCTTATAGCAATACTCGGTATATAAATCAAGCTTTACTGATTGTTAATACTCAATGCAAGTCAAGGCTTATATTGATTATATATTAGATGCATGAATCGAGTTTTACTCGTTAGTTAATGTTTAATGTGAGTTGAGGCTTATAAGGGCGATATTGATGTATGAATCAGGTTCTATTCAATAGTTAATGCTCAAGGTGAGTGTAGGTTTATAAAGATGATACTAGATATATGAGAGTTTTACTCGCAAATTAATGACCAACATAAGTTGAGATTTTCATGAGTGTGTTTCCCTCATCATATTAATACTACTTAAAATAATATTTCTTTAGATTCTTAGAGTTTTTAAATGTTTTGATTTGTATTTTCGAATTGTTTTATAGGTTAGGGAAATTGGTGTGAATGGTGCAGAACTTGAAGAAAAGAGTGATGTTGGCATGAATTTGGTGAAACTCGATGATTGGAGTCTGAATTGAAAGTAAGAAGTAAATAACGACAAAAAAATGCTGAAATCTAAAGTTTGAGGACTCAATTGCAACTTTTTAATAGTTGATTCGGACCACAAAACAATAATTGAAGATTACTAATAGTCGATAGGATGCATTTAGAAGTAAAAAAAGAGTGAAATATGATCAAAATATTTTCTCAATACAATTTTCTACCGCATAAGTATGAGATTGAGACCTATATTTGACATAGTAAATGTTTTAATTGGAAAAAAAAACTATTTCAAATAAAGTTGTAGCCCTTTAAGTTATCTTTCCAATACATTTTGAATTACCTCAATCGGAAATCAGAAAAGAAAGGTATGATAAACATGTTGAATGCTATATAGTACAAATGAAGCTGGGCAAGTGCCTTGGAGCTATCCCTCAATGCCGAGTTGCTACATTGATGATTTTTTTTCCCGAAAGTGCACCCAAGCACCACGTCCAAGTTCTTAAGTGTCAACCTGAACTAGAATCGCTGCACTCAGGCGCCCAATCCGGGTGCCTAGGCTCTAGTCATCATTTCAGCTACGATTTGATTTCTAATTCATCTTTTAAAAGCCAAATTCCACTCCAACTCATCGAAAGACTTCAAGAAAGCATAAATACCACCCTAGAGACCAATTTTTAAGAGGAATTATATGAGATAAAAGCAAGATATTAAGAAAAAGATTGAAGGCAACAATGTAAAGAAGATCGATTCAACTCCAAAACAATTTTATCTTTTTCTTCTCTAAATGTTTTTTATTTGAACATCATAGATTCTCTTTTATCCATCATGAACTAATACTTCTGGTTTGGAATAGTCTACATTTCAGACTATGTTTTGATAATTTTTAGTTATTTCTTTAAGGTTTTCCATTAAAGTTTATTTATGTAGTTTATTCTTAATACTTTCAATTAGCTGGCTATTGATTGAATGATTTGATTGTTTAAGTTTTGGCCCTAAAGAGAGAGAACCTTATACCTGATCATAGAATAACACAACCTAGGTTTGTAGGTTTTGAGAGAAAGTATAAACTGTTTGAAGTGATTCCACATAAGAACCATAAAACTTGATAATTATTAGATTTTTAATTCGAAATAGAGATATTTGAATTGAATTCTAGAAACAATTTTTACTCAAAGCTTGAGAGAGTGAGTAGAATTATATTATGGTTCTTGCTTATAAACTTAGAAAAATCAATTGGATATATTAGAAAATTGAGAAACATAATGATAGTTACATGAAATCAAAACCCTAGGCTCTTCTCATGTTGCTTAATCCTTAAAACTTGTTTTCAATTGTTGATTTAGTCAAAATTTCAACGTAGAATAGGTTAAAAAATATCAATACTTTAATTCGATCATCTAGATCAAGTAAGGGCTATTCTCATTATAGTACTTAGTAAGAATTTAATTTCCATTCCTTGCGGGTTCGACATTTGATTTTGGCCTTACCGGCTAAGAGATTCTCCAACAAGAGTTGGACATAACCTTTGCTTTTTAATTTTTAAGGTTTTAGATCTTTTTCAAGAATGGGTTGAAGGCTATTTGAGATAGATAAACAAGAAAACTCTCATAATATATTCTCTACACCCTATGACACCTCATTACAACATAAATCAAGATAAAACAATTATTGGGAGCAAAAATACAAGAAATTCTTCAAGACTTTTGGATGAATTGGAAGACTAAGAGGGGGCTTGAAGATGGAGATGAGAATCATGGAGGCCTAGCTAGCAAGGATCAAGGAAGTCATGCAAATACTTGTTCAAGCTACGAGGGCTCAGGGTTCAAGTGAAATGAGTAAGACATAAAGTTTCAAGACGATTGTGAAAAAAGAACCAAACTTAGTGCATTTGATCCAAGCTAAGAAAGACGGAGTTGACTTGGAAAACCATGCCTAGACAAAGCTTTCATTTCCTTACCCAAGCAAGCATCAAAATTGAACAACCCGAGAGCAAAATAGTTGAATCATGCCCAAGCAAGGATTAATACCATACCCAAGCATGGTACAAAATTTGACACACGAAATTTAGTGTTTCATTTTGATTAGGACTCCATTTTATTTTGTTTACCTTGTTGTTTTATGAGTTAATTAGGATTATTCGAGTCCGCCTATATAAGGCTTTATTCATTGTACTAACATTACATAACACATTATTGGAGAGATTAATTATAAAGTGAGATTTTCGTTTTCAATCTTGTTCTTGATTGAACTATCTAGAACATATCAAAGATTTGCAATCTTTGTGGTGTTCAACCTAGAGCATTGGTTCTTGATTCAAGAAATCATTGGGTATTTTTCATCTGATTTTAGCTTTCATGGAGTTCGTATCAAATCTTGCATGTGATCCATGGTATATCCTACAACAGGATTCACGTTAGTTGGTATTAGAGCTTTGGCTCTAAAATTAGGTTTTTGTTTTTATCTTCCTTTTTGATTTCTAGTTCTAATTTTTTTGTATCGTTTTTGTTGAGTCCTCATCCCATATTTTGAGTCATTCACATCCAAAATCACACCAAGAACATTCAAGAATTGATTGATTTGTGCTCCAACACACTTTTTTTTTCCTTATCTTTTTATCTATTTTCTTGTTTTGTAATTGATCTATTTCATTAAGTTTGCATAAAAAAGCAAAGAAAATTCAAGAAAAGTCCAAATTCAAGAATCTTTTTTTTTTTTTTTTGGAATTCTTGTGGTGTTATTTTCCATGAAACACCATCTTTATTAGTTAACACACACTTATTTATTAATTTTTTTTTATTTCATCAAAAAATTTCAAATGTTTTTTAATATAATGAAAATCTTTAGAAAAAAAGGCGCACAAGCCAATAAAACTAGCACACATTTGACTCAAAGAGTTGACTCTATCACCAAAATTTAAAACTATAATCTCTTCATTATAAGCACAAAAATAAGCCTGAGAAATGATAGCAGTACTCCCAATGTCATATGAAGTTAAATCCTTGTGGTATGCCTCCAAGAATTTATTTGTGAAAAACACTTTTACACCCAAACTTAGAGTGCTTTCATAGTTTGAAAACATGGCGGGTATCCTACAAAACAATCATGAATCAATTATCTTAATAAAGATGATATATTTGCCAAATTCAATCTAATAAAGAAAAACAACTACACTACTAATTCCCAATGCTATATAAGGGATAGATAATAAGTTGCTTCCCATTAAGCGCTTCGTTATAATCATTAGCTTGACTTCTTGCCTTAGGTTGTTCAAATGTAATTCAAGGAGATTTTCTAATCATGGAAGTTGTCACTTTCTGTAAGATCCAAATTTGTAATTGGGAATCTTAAAATTTGTAATTGACAATTTTTATATTCAAAATTATGAGTTATTGAATTGTAATTAAAGTGAAAATAGGAGTTACTGAGTTGTGATTATAGTCAAAATAGTTTGGGGTTGCTAGAGTCCTAAAAGAAGTTGAAGAAATTCAAGAAAATGAAGAAATGGATTAACGGCTACTTGCTGGCCTTGCGTTGAGCACTTGAGCGCTCAAAATAGGAATGTAGCCGCTCGCCTGGCACTCGAACGGCGGACCAGTCACTTGCTAGACATAAGACGTAGTGCTCGAGCAACTTATGTATCTGGGAACGGTTCAAATTCGATTTTAATGCTGATTTCCAATCTTATTTCATCCCAAACACTACCCATTATGATACTCATTGTAAATATACAAGCCGTACAACATCTCAATATGTGTTGAGTCATTATTTCATTATAGAGATCACAATATTCAAGATCCAAAAAACCTTTCATTGATCTCTTGACCCAACCACATTTTCAATTGTTCATATATTCATCCAAAACAATGTTCCAATATTGATTGAGCTTTTTATTTAGTCAAAAGAATAACCTTTGAAGAACAAATCCATATTTTAGTATCTCTTTCCTCAATACAGATCACGATGCCCAAAAAAAAAAAAAAATCTTTGATCAAACACCAAAACAAAATTCCTTACCTTCTCCAATAAGCTCTTTTTCTAAAGTTTGGGAAGAGACATTTGAAGTTCTAGTGCGGTTCATTCTTGGTGATCCGTGAAGAGAAAAGTGGCCCAAAATTCTGAGAAGTGCATGCGTGCACAACAAAAGGAGTTTATGGTGATTTACAAGTTAGATGGTCCGAGTCAGCGAAAATTAAGTAATGTCTCGACTAATTGTAAATTAATTTTTCTGGTGGATAGTTTACTAGCAAGTTTGCCCTGAGGTTTTTGATACTGTAAAGGGGTTTTCCTCCATCATCAATTCTTGGTATTCTTTACTTTATTTTTATTACTTTTGATGTAATTGCTTATAATGCTTGATTGACACATATGTTTAATTAAATTAATTAAACTTATTCATCTAGAGACATTAATAAGTGACCTGTTGCTTGTTATTATTTTAATTCTGCACTTAGGTCTAAACTATTCAACTAAATTAACTTTCAATGGGTATCATCGCATAATTTTGATCCTTGACCCAATTTGTCTATATGAGTCAATCATTATCTATTCTTCCATATTTTGATGGTAGAAATTATGTTTACTGAGAATGAGAGTCTTTCTTAAGTCAATGGATGAATGTGTTTGTGTTAGTGTATAAAAGCCCTATCTACCACTGTTGCTGGAGTTGTTACTCCTAATGATATCTCTAATTGGACTAAGGATGAGTTAGCTGATTGTAACTGAAATAGTAGAGGTATCCATGCCATCTTTACAGCTATTTCCCTTGAGGAGTTTAGATAGGCATCTATGTGTGAGACTACAAAAGAAGCTTTAGACATATTAGAAACCACACATGAAGGAACCAAAATCGTTAAAAATTTAATATTGGAGATGTTGACTACTAAATTTGAGGAAATTAGGATAAAAGATGGCGAGTCTTTCAATGCTTTCTATGCTAAGTTGACTGATATATTGAACTCTAGTTTTATCTTAGGTGAGAGAATCCCTGAGGTTATGATTGTTAGAAAAGTTACGAGATTACTACTTGAAAGATTTAGACCTAAGGTTATTGCTATAGAAAAAAGAAGAAGCAAAGACTTAAATGTAATTAAAATAGAGTAACTTGTAGGATCTCTTCAAACATAAGAATATAGCCTACCTCACTCTAAGAATGAATTAGCCCTCAAATCTATTAGGGAAGAAGATGATGACAATACTGACAATGACTCTCTTAAGATGAGGAAATAGCCTGTTTCGTTAAGTATTTTATGAAAGCCTTAAAGAATAAGAAGAAACCTTAAGATAAATACAAGAGTGGCTCTAGTAAATCAAAGAAAGATAATCGAGAGGAGAAAGATTCTAGAGATGCCCGGAAGAGGTTGTAAGGTGTCATAAGTGCTAAGGTTTAAGTCATGTTAAATCTGAGTGTCCAAATTATAAGAAAATCCTAGATAAGTCTATGAACGCTACTCTCACTGATGACGAGACTAACTCAGATAATAGAAGTGAGAACTCTAAACCTAATGAGTGAAGGAATTATATGGGGTTCATTTCTATAGTTAAGATTGACGAGGACTTAGAAAAAATTAGTGTTTTGAGGAAGACTCAGAGGATGACAAGGATATACGTGAGGCTTATGACCAATTGTTTGAGGAGTCCTTAATATTAAAAAGGAGAATCACTCTGCCTTTGAGAAATTGCATAATCTCAAGTTAGAAAAGAAGAGTTAGACCTAAGTGCTAAAGCCCTTGATTAGTAAACACAAATAAGATATAACTACTCATGTTAGATTATTTACTAATCAAGTACGTCACTTGACTAAATTGATTACATAATTGACAAAGATTACACCTTTTTCTTAGAAGATTTGGGTAAAAAAAAGTGAAAAATCTGGTCAAAGTAAAGTTAATTGCGGTATTGCTCGAGTTGTTCTTCATGGTAAGAGCATTTGTGTGCCTCATTAATTAGATTGTTAGGTGGATGCATCTTCTTTATTCATGGTATCTACTTATTCTTGCATGCAGTATAAACTTTTTCCTTTTTTTTTTTTTGCATTATTTCTTTTGTTATTATAAAAAAAAATTGAAAAAGGAAAGGATTTTTGATGATTATAAAGTGATTGGACATGTTATTTTGTGATCAAGTACTAGCAAAATTAATGAATTGTGAATAAATTTTTCATTAAATTTATTTAGAACTTATTTGGAATACTTGGTAAAGTTTATTACATGCACCATCTACACACAATAAACTCTTGTGAGTAAGTCTTGATCGCGTGTGAGATATTTGGGATATCGTCATCAATGTAGTAAGTTGACTTTGAATATGAATTCATCTTTAACCAATTAACCAAAACTCTTATAAGTTCCCCTAAAAGAAAAATTATTATTGAACTTCAAAAGAAAAATATTTGGAACATATGAAAAAATGAGTTACATCTTGTACTTTTTTCATATTTTTTTTACTAGAGCAATTAGGTCAGCTAGGTATCTTAAAACTTGGTGTCCTATAGTCATCTAACTTTGGAGTCATCGACATAAAGCTCGTTACAGAGGTTATTAAGTATACGTAACGGAGATATGTCTACACATAAGATAGAAAAATTATATATGCTCACAAATAGAGGGAAAGAAAATTTATACGTTGAAAAATTAAATGTGAGCTTTTTTGTTTAATATGTCCTAGTAGTATTGGGTTTGACTTTCATAATTTGAGGAAAAATATCCATTCACCATTAAACCTTTGTGTGTCCTTTCTTATTGATACAAGGTTTTGAGTCTTGCTTACAGGAGATTAGTGACACTTTTTATACATGGATTTTATGTATTATTTACTCAATTTAAGTTTAAAATAAGTTATGTGAGAAAAGTTCACTATTTAAAAATTATACTTATATAAATAAGAAAATAATTATTCATATGATTGAACTTTTATGATTTTATGTTATATTTAAAAATTCATGAAAAAAAAGAAGTTATCTCAAAAGAAAATTTTAATTCTTCCATCATGTGTTGCATAATTTTACATAACTTGTTCGTGTGCATATATTTAACTCATTCATCTTCATGTTATTCATGATTATATTACTCGTTTTCTTTTGTTATTTGTGACAAAATGGAGGAGCACGTATTTATTTCAAGAGAGTTGAGTATATGAGTTAGGGAGGAGAAATTGATATTTGACTTAGGGAGAGTTGTAAGTATTTTTGAATGATTTGGTAGTGGTGGCAATGAATTGCGCCAGCTCGATCCATGTATCCATGAGCTTGGCTCGTCAAAGAAACGAGATGTTCTTTCAAGCACGAGGAGACAAGCTAAGCTCAAGCCCCTTCGAGAAAGAGCTCGTGCTCAAGGGCCAAGCTTGGCTCTGCCCACAAGCTCGTGAGCTCATAGTCGAGCCTTATCGAGCCCACGAGCTCGATTTTTTTTTAATTTTTTTAAGCTACCAAACAATGGTAAATTTATTGTACCCATGCTTGGCTCGTCAAATGATCCCCCAGCTCGGCAAGGGCTAGTCCCGAAACGAGCTCGGGTCATCCATGGGTCGAGCTTCTATGAACCGAGCCGATGAACTACTCGGCCCTTTTGCCACCTACTATTTAGTCTAAAATGAAAACAATAAAAGTACAATACAACATTCCAACTAGTCGGGAAAGTCACTAACCAAGAAGGATTAAATCATCTTAATGATGAATTTTTAAATTCCTTATATTTCTGCACATGATTCCAAGATTGAAATATACTCCTTTGTACATATATTCTTTGAATTTCATCACGAGCATTAAGCTTATAATTTCATAATTGGACTTCTTAATCCAGGATCCAAAGGACGTTGTGCTTAATCAATTTTACCTGTAACATTTTTTTATCTTGAATATCTAATTCTTACTGCACATATATTTTTATCTTGAATCCTATTTTACCAATATTTTGCTCCACTTGAAAATATTGATTTTCATTTAAAATATTTTTGCATGGGAAATACAAAATTAAATTCAATAAATAATTGAATAGTTATATTTTAACTAAAATACCAATAAACTATTCAAATGAACAACAATAATCTTAAAAAACACAATTAACCACTAATTCTCCATTGACCATTACTTCTATAAAAGTCAAAATTCCTAGGCTCCTTTTTGCGCTCTATTTTTTCAAAATTTATTTTTAACCACATATTCTCTCTTAAAATAATATTACA
>CAIGRB010016999.1:30287-41023 GCA_903798255.1 Fraxinus quadrangulata | reverse complement strand
AGAGAGATTAGCTTTAAATTTTTGAAGTGCAAGAGAATTTATTGGTAGAAAGAGGGAATTTCATATGGAGTGGATAAGAGACAAAGGCTCCATTGGAAAAATTCATTCTAAATAAAATTAACCAGTATACATTACTGTCTAGATATTCTTTCATTTCTCCTTATCCAAAGAATTAGAATTGATAATTTTCTGAGAATCTTAGACTTGTATAAATTTTAGCCATGTGCTAGCCGAAAAGAGGAATTTATTATGAACTAATGACTGTAATAAAGGTAAAGTTTATTATATGAAAGAATATTTTGTTATTCAATAAAGGTAATTGGTTTTGGGTTCATAGCATGAAATTGTAGATTTTCTTCTTTTGACTCTAACGTTGATGGGTCAGCTATTTGTATGACAAGCCAATGGTATCAGAATCACCTTGGTTGTACGGTGCGAGTCCTTCTTATTACAAATGATAGAGAGAACATGAGGAAGGCGATCGAGGAGGGCATATCTGCAGAGACAGGTAGATAACAATTATTGGGAATGTTACGCCACCGTCTTGTTATCTTATTATGTTTGCTACTTCTACATACTCTCCAGACATACAAACTAAAGTAGTTTAATACTACTGCAGTTGAGTCATATGTAAAATCACTTTGTCAACCATCATTGCTTGACTTGATTGTTCAGCCTCCCTCTGAAGATTTGAGGCTCTCAAAGAGAAAAGTCTTCTATCCCGAGGTGTTTATGGCCACAATCGTGCACCCTCGATGAATATCTAATTGTTGCTTTTGGTTAATTTTCATATTCTTGTGCATTTTAATAATGATGTCTGTTACCTGTTTCTCATTCAGCATAAGCCCATGTCAGAAATTACTGCTGGTTTGCATCGTGGAATTTACTACCAAGGGAAACTTCGTGTTATATGTGGGTGTGCAAGCATGAATAGGGCTTTTGATGGTGATGTAGTGGCTGTGGAACTTCTGCCTCGAGAGAAGTGGCCAGAGGAGAAGTCTCTTGTAATAGCTGATGAAGGTTTGTACACTCAATCTTGTGTTTGCATGGGAATCTATAACTCATTTATGGATTTTAATTTATATGCCCTTTTACTAGATATAAAGTACTGTTGAACGGAAGGAAAAAGTTGGAGATGTTTTTAACTTTAGAGCTAAAGGGCCTAAAATGGCGCTCACCTTCTTATAACTTTCTCAATTCCAAAATGAATGCCTAGTTTGATTCATTAAGCTCTAATTCATACCAGATACTATCATTTCGAAGGTTATTGGAATTACAAAATTATATAAATTATCTTGAAATATATCTCCGAAAAACTGTTTGATTGACATGAAACAAGTCAAAGTCGAAGTTCATTTCGATATACGGGGACTGACTACATGTCTATTCTTGGTGTAGTAGACTCGTCTTATTTGTGGGCTAAGTGAAGCATTTTTCCTGCTACGTGACAAACATAAATGCTACTGATTTTAGGCTTCTGTCCCTTGATCCATACTGGTTATGGTTCTTTTTTCAAATGGTTCTACAGAGCAATGCATGTAATTTCATGATTATAACCTTTTTGATCAATTATAGCTGTACATTCTTCTCGTGTTTGTAGTTCCTTGCTTCAAAAGTTCGAAACCATGCAGCTTTTCATTATAGAGGAACTCATCAAGATAGATTTGCAATAGACCACTGCAATTCAGATGTGTTATCAATTATACTACAAGTTTCATGTCTAATGTTTCTCTCTTTCTCTTGCAAGTATTAAAAAAGTTCAGTGGCCATTTATCTGTCTAGATGGAAAATGTACTATCATAAGTCCATTAAGTTTTAGTTGAAAGTAGAGAAAGACCACTTTGTTCACTGAAGTACTAAAAGTTAGACATGATTTTAGCATGCACATTCTAGCATTTTTAGTTATTTGGCGATATCAGCAATGGTCCATTAAAGTGGTATGCATGTTATTGGATTAATTTTACCATTCAAAACTTGCCACTTTAAATATATGTAGGCCCTTTCTAATGGTTTGGTGTACAGAAAAAGCTTCGTTGTCTATTTGGGCCTCTCTTGGTTATTTAATTCTTTGGGCAATTCTTTAATATGTGGGTCGAATATTTAATTCATAATGTCATTTGATAAGTTGGACTCATTTCTTATTCGTTTTAATGGAAAGATTTACTTGGCTTGGGAGTTCCAATTTCAACTATTTGTCGAAGGTAAAGAGTTATGGGGTCATCTTGATGGCAGTGATCCTGCTCCAAAAGATGCCGAAGCTTTATCGAAGTGGGAAATCAAGATGTTAAACAATTCAAAGAAATAAAGAAAAAGGAAGAAGATGTTAGAGTTTTATTGATACTGCATAATGAAATTGAATACAGAAATCTAAATACAAAGAGACTATATATAAGCTAAATAAATGAAATTAATGACTATTCTACCCTTAATAAATAATAAAACAAAATAAGCTAAATATTTCTTAACATATCCCCTCAAAATCACGATGCGGCAACGACAAGTATCGANAGATCCTTAGTTCGGTTGAATCTCAATTCATTCTCAATCTGAGGCCTTACAAAACTGCTGCCACTACGTGGGCTTATCTTGGCAAGGTTTACAAACAGAACAATACCGCTAGACGTTTTCAATTGGAGTTTGAAATGGCTAACTTTACACAGGGAAGTCTATCAATTGAAGAATATTTTTCAGGTTTTCAAAATCTTTGGGCTGAATATTCGGATATTGTTTATGCTGATGTTCCAGCTACAACTCTATTTATTGTTCAAACAGTGCATGAGACAAGCAAGAGAGACCAATTCTTGATGAAGCTACGTCCCGATTTTGAGGTTGTGCGATCTAATTTGATGAATCGTTATCCTGTACCATCTCTAGATACTTGTTTGAGTGAATTTCTTCGTGTGGAGCAACATATCGTTACCCAGGCTACCATAGAACATAGGGATAGTGTTAGTGGTCTTGTTACTGTGGCTTATGCAGCACAAGGGAGGAATAAGGGTCGAGACATGCGTGTTGTCTAGTGCCATAACTGTAGAGCTTTTGGTCACCTTGCTCGGGATTGTCCTAAGAAACTCTGTCATTACTGCAAGAAACCAGGTCATCACATTACTGTTTGTCCCATTCGACCTGCAAGGAAGCCTACCGCTGCCTATCATGCCTTCACTGGTGCCTCTAGTTTTGCGACATTGCCAGCTGCCTCCTCACACGTTGTTCCTATCTAGTGACTGACGATCAAAAACAAGATATTGCACAGTTTTTGGAGGAAACTTGGTGACTTGGAGGAGTAAAAGCAGTCAGTAGTAGCAAGAAGTAGTGCAGGGGCTGAATTTAGAGGTTTTTCTCAAGGTATTTGTGAGTTATGGTTGAAGATGCTTATTGAGGAACTGAAGATTCCATCTATTACTCAAATGAAACTATATTGTAACAATAAAGCTACTATCAATATTGCTCATAATCCACTACAACATGATCGTACCAAACATGTTGATAGACATATTTTGAAAATCTTATAAGCAAGCTGGAAATGATAGAATTATTTGAACTAGCTTGATGTGGACTGGAAATATCTTTAAGATTTACATTTTAAATAGGTAGCAGATTCTGGTATTTTCCTATTATGTAGGAAATCTGTCCCAGATTTATCTCAATTTGTTTCTGATTTTCCCGTTTTCTAATTTCTTCTACTTTCCTTATATTCCTACTTTGCATTTGTGTAAATTTCAATGTACATTAGTGTATAATGAGTGAAATATACGGAATTCTCTTTCGAACTGTGTTCACTCTCGTCTGAAATATTCTAGTTTATGATTATGGTTTTTTAGGACTCAAAGTTCAGAGATATCTTTCATTTGAACCACTAGTGATTTCATTATGAACTTTTGGACATGATCCAATATGTTGTTTCTACAGGAATGTATCAAATTCGAGAAGCAAATCAGATGGTTAAGGAGCTTATGCTTGCCACTAATGTTTCAGTGGCTGAAAAATTCTGAAACATTTTCCCCCGTGTTCGTTACTAAGGTATTCTGCATCTCACTTTGACCAGAGATACTGAGTTTTCATTTGACAGAATCATCAGATTTTCTTATAATTATGAGGTGAGATTGATATTGTATTATGCAATCAAGAGTTCCATTCTTATGTTTATTGTTTGACATCAACCCACCCTTCAAAGCTGCTCTCCCTCTCTAGCCATGTTTTCAATGTCAAAAGCATATGCTTATGATTGCTAAACTATCCAACTGAACACGCAGACTCGAAGGAATTTCAGCAATTTGAATAATGAATAGCGATGATTTCCAGAATGTTAACAATGTAGATCACCGTAGATATGTAGAATTATATAATGCTTAGTGCAATAGTCTTTCTTCTCCGGTTACTTGCAAAGAAAAAAAATGTTTGCCAATTGAACTATGCCTATATTATCTATCTTATGTCAAAATTTTCATCTTATGTCAATCTGTTTCATACAGACGACATCCTAGCCCAACCAAAGAGATGCTTGAACCTTTACTGCGAACAACTGCTGCTGTTGGTCTCTTTTTGGATGTGACATCTTCAAAAGCATTAGCTGATTCACTGGATCCTGCTGTGGTGAGTTTTTCTATCATGAACATGGTGACGCTGTCAAAAACTTAATGCATCATCTCCTAATTATATTTCTGCTTGTCTATGCAATTGGGTAAATCATTCAAGAACTTAATGCATCATCTCCGAACTATATTTCTGCTTGTTTGTGCAATTGGGTAAATCATTTTCTGAAGGAGCCAATCTGACTTTCTATTATTTAGATGTGTAAATTAACTTTTGATACTTACTTTTTCTTTGACGAAATCTGGGACCAAAATTCATTAAGGCACTCCATCCTAGATTAACATGTTTTTATTTTTATTGCATAATCTTATTAATCATGATATAAAGAGTTAAAGAGACACACATATAGTTAACAATTAGTTCTCTTGTAAACACTAGTTTCAGAAGAAAAAGAAAAAAAAAAAAGCAAAAGCAAAAGCAAAAACAAAAACAAAAAATCATGAACAAATCACATTCTCATTATCAAGAACAAACTAAAGAGAAAAGGGAAATCCCGAAACTCAATAGATATATAAATTTTAAAGAAGCCAAAAACTTTGCTCTCTCCCTAAATTGCCAAGTAGTTTTTCCATTCTTCAAAAAATATAGAGTTCCTTTATATTCAAAAACTACCCAAAAAATAACCAAAATAAAACTTTGATGTCACACCACCCACTTCCCTAAGCCAAAACCATCAACTTTTTTATTATATTTCACGACTCCTTCGAAGAGAAACCCACTTGCACCAGCTTCTCTTAATGAGAGAAATTATATGGAAAATAAATATTTATTAGAAAATAATTTTGAACTCCCTTGGTCAAAATCTGGAGAACAGGTACCGTGAGGAGCAGTTCATTGGTTATAAGGTTTAATTGGTGCTGTTGTTCTATTTTAGGAACAATGCTCTACGAATGATCAGTAGAAAGCGAAGACCATGAATTGACATTAGTTAGAATTCTAAATTGTTAAATTTGTCTCGATGATCTCTCAGTCGAGAGTTTCTTCTCATTAAATAGGAATGATTTCCCTAATTACAGCCTAAGCATTATCTGCAAAATATCTTAATTACAATCTTTCCTAATTACAATTTGTCAAATCTACTAATTACAGTCCCAATTCAATATTTACAATGTAAGACAATAAATGTAATTATGAAGAAGATATGATAACTAAGCATTGATATCGTGACTGATATCCCCCCTCAAATTGATACCGGTTGATCAAAAAGCATCAATTTGTCAACCATGAACTGATGTCGAAGACGATCGAGAGCCTTGGCGAATATGTCAACGGTTTGAAGTTCTATAGAGATGTGAGGAAGGGTACTTGTCGATCAAATGCTTCTCGAATGGAGTGACAATCAACCTTAATATGCTTGCTCCGTTTATGGAATACCGGATTAACAGTAATTTGAATAGCATTTGATTGTCAGCATGAAGGGGAATAGGAGTAAACTGAGGACCAAGTTCGCCAAGTGGGCCTCGGAGCCACACAATCTCAGAGCAAGCTGAGGACATAGCTGTATATTCAGATTCGGTGGAGGACTTCAAGACATGATGTTGCTTTTTACTTTTCCATGAAATAAAGAGCTTTCCTAAGAAACATGCACCAACAAGTAATAGAATGTCGAGTATCCATGTAGCCAGGCCAATTAGCACCAGTAAAACCAGTTAATTGTAAAGAAGTCCCAATAGAAAAAAATAATCCTCGATCAGATGTACCCTTTAGATAACGAAGAATACGTCGCACAATGACAAGATGAGAATGTCGAGGGGCATGCATAAACTGGCTAACTTGCTGGACGGCAAAAAAGATATCAGGCCTTATAATCGTCAAATAATTTAAACTCTCTACCTACTGTCGATAAAGCAACAAATTGACTCTGAATAAAAGTAAAATCAAGGAGAGTATTGCGAAATTTCTCAAACCATGCTTGAGGTGCCTGCTTTAACGTTTCAAACGGCAGACCTCAAAAGAGGAATGGGTGAATAGGCCAGGAGGCAGAGTCATATATACTTCTTCTTTTAAATCTCCATGTAGAAAAACATTCTTGACATCCGTCCGTCGAAGAGACCATCATTGAGATGCAGCGATGGCAATGATAGTGCATAATGTAGTCATCTTAGCCATTGGTGCAAACGTTTCCTCATATTCAAGACCATATTCCTGTCTATTACCAAGTGCCACAAGGCGTGCCTTATGCTGTTCTATGGAACCATCAGCTCGAAGCTTCTTTTTGTAAACATATTTGCATCCAATAACTTTCACCTCATCTGGACAAGGAACAATGTCCCAAATATGATTATCCTAGAGAGCTTGAAGTTCTTCATGCATTGCTTTCTTCCAACATGCTTGACTAGCTGCTTGAGAGTAAGATTTGTGGACATAAGTAGTGTCAATAGTTGTCTGGATTGCAGTTTGTAGGAAACCATACTTATCTGGAGGACAAGTGACACGTCTAGAGTGTCGAAGTTTAGATGTTGGACAACTAGGCATTGAGTCGAGATTAGGCATCGGTTCGAGATCAGGTGGAGAAGGCAGTATGGGACGTGTCTAATACACAATTCCTGGTTTAAAACGTTCAATATAATGCGATACATTATCAAAAGCAGAAAGAATGACAGTAGTGGAGTCAGGAGTGATATGCAATGGAAAGAAATATTGGTTTTTAAAGAAAAAATTTCGAGAGACACGTAACTTATTAGTATAAACCCCATATGTAGGACTATATCCCATGGAAGCACACTGAGCGGCTTGTGCCTTAAGCTTGTGACGTTCAATGGGTGGCAAATGAACAAAGGAGATACAACCAAAAGTGTGCAAAGAATGATAATCAAGTATATCACCAAATAAACGAAATTAGGGAGAGTCATAGTCCTAGGTTCGAGAAGGCAAACGATTAATCAAATAAATAGCCGTAGATAAAGCTTCAACCCAAAACTTAGAAGGCATAGAAGATTCAATCAGTAATGTACGAACAACATCCAGGATGTAACGATTCTTACATTTCACAATACCATTTTGTTTGGGAGTATAAGGACAAGAATGTTGAGAGAGAATCCCCTTTGTTCTAAGAAAGTCTTGAAAATCTTTGGACAAATATTCTTCCCCAAAATCAGAATGTAATATTTTAATGCTAGTGGAAAATTGGGCCTCAACGTAAGCAACAAAGTTCTCAAAAATTGAGAAGACTTCAACTTTGGAACGGAGAAAATAGACCCAAGTAAAATGACTATAATCATTAATAAACGTCACAAAATACTTGTATTGAGCATGTGAAAGAAGATGACTAAAACCCCACACATCAATATAAATAATCTCAAAGTAGGTAAAAGTCTTTACTACCATGATCAGGAAAAGGTAAAGTTTTATTTTTACTTAGTTTACATGTAGCACAATCAGATGATAGAGAAATGGAGTTTTTATTACCTAAATGACCATGTTTTACAAGATAAGTCAAGACAGTAGAAATGGGATGTCCCAATTTCTTTTGCCAAATATTAGAGTTATCAGCTACAGTAGTATAAACAAAAGAAATAGCACTAGGAATGAAAAATTGGAGAGGAAACAGACGTCCCACTTTAGACCCCTTCGTGATCACTTTCCCTGACGTTTGATCTTACACAAGGCAACCATCATTTCCAAAATGAACATCATAATTATTACCCAACAATTGTCCAACATAAATCAAATATGTAGATAAATTAGGGGAGACAATCACTTCGTCAAATGAAGGCCTGAAATTCTTAACCGCGATTATTGGTAGTGTATTACCATTGGCTATTTCTATCTATTGCTTACCCTCATACTTCAAACATCAAGTGAGTGATCCATATTTCCAGTCATATAATTTAAAGCTGTGGAATCAATCAACCAAGTAGAGGAGGGTAAATTTCGCTTACCTTGTAGTCTTAAGGTAGAGAAAGCAGATATAATCATTTGATTCATTTGTTGCAACATCTTGGGTGTGAGAGCGGATAAATTACTTACAGAGATTTGATCACCAACTGAGTTAGACTGAACATTAGCTTGAAAAGCATGAGCCTAGCGATTCTAAGGTCGTATGCGATTGTCCTTAATAATGTGTCCCTCCTTCTTGCAATAGTTGCAGAATTTCTTACTACAATGTTTGGCAATATGACTAAACTCCTTGCAACTGTAACACTGTGGCTAAGATTTAGATTTTCCGCGTCCCTGAGCAACATAAGCCACATTTATAACATCTAAAGATAGTCTATTGCGCCATTCCCAATTGTGTTGCAAGATGTTGTTCTTCATTTAACAATTCTTATAAGCAAATATCTAATGATGGAACTAGAATGCGGTTGAGTAAGCCAGCTTTAACAGTTTCGAATTCTGGTCGGAGCTTCATAAGAAATTGATCCCTTTGATTTTCTGCTTGAATTTATTGTAAGGTGGCTAATGCTTCATTGGGAGCCTTGGAATGGGTTATGCTAGAGTATTCGCTCCATAAGTTAAGGAAATCGGCATAAAATTGGTCAATAAGAAGATTATCTTGACTGTATTATGCAATCTCCAATTCCAACAAGAACTTTCGTGCCGAGTTTTCTTGATTGTAGACACATTTGAGATAATCCCACATCTCCTTGGAAGTAGTGAAGGAGCAAAGATTTGATATCATATGAGGTTTGATTGATCCCAAAGTTCAGGAGATAATGCGAGCATCATTACTTTCCCATCGGTGTATCTCTTTTATATCCATAGGGGTCGTAGAAGACTCGTCTAAATGGCCCCATGGTTCTTTGCCTTTTATAAACATCTTGAACTGAAACTCCTATGTTGAGTAATTTTTGCCATAAAAGCGGGCAAGTGTATTTTCCGTTGCCATTAAAAACCCAAGAATTAGTACAACCGCCAAAAACCCGCAATATTATTAAATCAAGCCCAACAGCACACTAGGGTAACCAAATAGTAGTCCAAAATAGTAAACAACCCCAATTTTCCTTTACTAAGAGGAAATTACATAATTCCAGACATTTGAAGATAACAATTCAAAATTCAAGGTTGAAGTTTCATTATTCACAAATCAGGTACCAATATAATACAAACCCTATCACTTTTCTTCTTTCCCTTCTCTCTACCCTCTCATTCTCTCTATCACAGACACCACCAGTTTCATCGCCACCGTCGACAGCGTTCATGACGGTGACGACGCTCTGAAGCAACCACATCGACGACGATTATGTTTATCTTTTCTCTCTACTCCTCTGAAGCAACCTTACTCGGTAGCTCCATCGCTCTTCGATCTCCATTTGGGTTCTTCGATCTCCTAGTCGGAAACGTTCACTCACTCAGGCAACGAATGATTTTTGCAGTCCGTCAACGCAGCGTCGCGATGTTGTAGTCCTTCGGCGCCGACGGTGCGGGGATGGGGAAGGAGTTTAGGGTTTTTTTCTTTATCTTTCCGATCTGAGGAGGTTGTGGTGAATCATTGTTATGGGCAGTGGTATCGTGCAGTTTGGTGGCAACAGCGATTTGGAGATTGTTTGGTAGAACTGGTGGTTGCGGTCACAAGAAGAGGTGGTGGTGGTGTTGGTTGCGGTGGCGGATTTGATGTTTTTGTTGGTGGGGTGGTAACTGTGGTGTGGCATGTTGGGAAAGATGGTGGATTTTAGCAGGCGGTGGAAGCGCGGTGGTTGATTAGAGGTGGTGGTGGTGGGTAGTGGTTGGAGCAGGATGCAACGGCAATATATGTGGTGGTGGAGCTGCTGGCAGTGATGGTGAGGTGGTGATGGTGGCGACGGCGATGGTGGATCTAACTGTGATTTTTGTGTGGTGGTGTAGGTGTAATTATTGACGGTTGTGGTGGTGTTGTGGTGCTGACGATGGTAGCAACCATGTGACCAATTATTTGATTATATGGTGACCAAATATTAAACCGTGACCTTAAAATTTGATAACTTGTGACTGAAAAATAATGTGACCAAAAAATTTGAAAATCTATGATCGATAGATAAATTTTGACCTGTAATTTTTTTATGATTTGTGACCAATGAAATAAATTATGACCTATAAATTTTTTGATTTGTGTTCTCGAAATAATTTGTGATCAATTAATTTGATAATATGTTACCAGTAAATCATTTGTGGCCATTAATTATGTGTATATGACCATTAATTGTATAATTGTGATTTTATTATAT
>CAIGRB010016999.1:0-13106 GCA_903798255.1 Fraxinus quadrangulata | reverse complement strand
AGAAAAATAATAAATATTTTTTTGTAGTAGTAAAATTAAATGTTAAATATATAGAGTTTGTTGGAATACATCAAAATTTTAACTCTCTAAATTTATAGATACTCTTCAAGTGATAAAATATGCTCTTTAAAAATAGAGTCTTTTGGAAATGCTTACTCACAGCAAATGCAATATCGAATCTAGTTGACAAGCCTTCAAGAAAAAAGTACAAAAGCAAAATGATTATTTTTCTAGTTGAACTTGTTGAAAATTTTGAAGAAGCTTTGAATATGTAAATAGGATTAGGAAAATTCAAGTGTAGAATGATGATTTCTAAGATTGTTTTCTTACATTTGGAATTGGAAGTCTATTACTTATTTATAGATTTCTTACATTATACCACGAAAAAATTCCAAACACTCGTGAAAAGTTCACCAAAAAGCACCAAAATGCAAATAAAAAATCAGATAAACAGCTAAATTTTTTAACCATGCTTACACATGCTAATAGCAAAATTGCTTCTGTTTTCTATAGACAATGTCGTGTTTATACATGACCATTAGTCTGTGTTTATGTATGGTTAAGCAAAAATCACCTAACATTACCTTCCAATTTCACCCAACATTGTCTTCTAATTTTGCCATTATTTTATTCGCATTTCAACCCAAAAAAAGCCCAAAGTTTAAATAACAAACAATTATATAATACAAACACCTTCATTAATTAAAAATATAATCATTAAACAAGAAAAAGACAACTGTGAAATAATGAATAGTAATAAAAAATTGAATAGTGTTATTTAGCACTATTGGTGCTTAACACCGGTTTATGTGGCAATTAAATGTCATTAAATTATATGTTCGCTTAAATGTAAAGTCAATGCATCTATTTAATTGCATCTATCAAGCGTGGACACCTAGTACTTTAGTACCACTAATGTTAAATAGCATTATTCATAAATTAATCTCTTTCGATTTCAACCTCTCATGCATATCAAACCATGCACGTATGTCATGGAAATAACACCGAGGAATTAGCAAATAATTTTTAATGAACAAATATTCAAAATAAATAAATAAATAAATTCCTTGTAATCGCACAGGACGAGACCAGACGAGAAAGAGAATCATCAATGACAGAAAAGAATGTATAATTATTATTTGGTGAAGTGCGGAAAACAAGAATATAATTCACAGAAAGAAAGATGAATAAGAAAATGGTGGCTGAGAAAAAAAGGAACCTGAATCAAAATAGGGTCTCGAGAGAGAATCGATGCATAAAATTTTTGCCGATGATCCCACCAGAGAGAGAGAGAGAGTTTGAAACAATGGGACTTAACCAGAATTAACTAAGAGAAGGATATAGTTGTTCAAAATTATTGATGAATGTGATTTATAACAGGATTGCTATAACTTATTTGAGGATGTTTTTCTAATTTATAGACATAAATTGCTTATTTGTTAAAGCTACTTTTTTACTGAAAAGCTTGTTTAATTGATCCAACTTTATTTTTACGCACACATTTTACGTGATCCACCAATTTTTATCAACTTTATTTGCTAAAAAGTTGATCAAATTTCATTTTTATTCACATATTTTATTCTACTCTCAACTTTTATTCACATATTTTATTCTACTCTCAACTTTTATTCACATTTAGCAACACATTTCATGCGACTCATCAACTTTTATTATATAAACCTTGTATTAAGGATAGAAAGAAGGGGCAGACCCGGACCAAAAATAACTACTATTTCAAGCTCGTTATAGTAGATAGGCACAAAATAATATATGGTAAGTGCTGAGTCAGCATACGAGTTCAAATAGGTTAAGCATTGAGTTCTGAATCTGATCTCACCTCCCTAAAAACAGGACAATTCAAGAATTGGACAATTTGTATGTTTTCTTTGGGATTTTTGCGTGTGTCAAAAATTGTTGGCAAAATTCAAAATTACTACTAAAAGTGCAAGGCGCCGTTTGGTAATGAAAATATGTTTCATTCAAAGTTTAAAACGTCTAGTTATTCATTATACTTTATTTTTTAAGTCAGTTGTAAAAAATAACTATCATTAACTGATTAGAACAGAAAAATCGATATTTTCACGTTGAACTGCCTCATTAAAATTTAAGAGTTATGCTAGGTGTACACTCAAAGTATACACCTAGTTTGACAGTCTCACAATAGAGGGATGTCAAACGGTGTACAAGTAGACAAATTCAAAATTTAATTTGTTACATATAAACTGTCATCCGTTCATACGCGCACGTGTGTGTTTATGTATAAAGAGGGAGATATTCGTCCTAACCACAAACTTTATGGATATGGTTAGTGTATATATTAATTAGATTAAAAATTCAATTTTTTTATTTTTTATGTTTTGGGTTTTAGAAAGCGGAAAACATAATTTGCGAATGAACCAAACAGCACTTTAGATACGTAGAAGTTAATTAAGACCCTTCAAAGTTGATTCCAAGTTGTATAAGGTTGTCTAAACGAATAATGATTACGATTTCCTATTGCAATAATTATAAGAAAACAAAATTGATTATTAGGGTTGGACATTAGAATTCTATTATATATTGAATTTTGCATTTGTCGGATTTACAAACAATCACTCCAAGGAGGAAATTACAGAAAAATGGGCATTTAATTTTTCAAATTCAAAAATCAGATCTTAAGTTTATTTAATCAAAAATTAGGTATTAATTTAATTTATAACTAAAACCCTCACGTCCAAACCCTAAATCATTTTATCACTCTTCTTCCTCTCTTCTATTCTCCCCTTCCTTTTTCTCTTCCTCTCCCATCTCTCTCTACCTTCTCCCTCACACATGGATCACCGTCGCTACCGGAGACCACCTCCAAGCGCCGCCGCCGTGCAGCGCTCTTCTTTGTGAAGCCACGCCGCTCTGTCGTCTCCTGTTTTCCATCTCCCATCTCTTTCTTTCCCGCACGTCTCGTCGCGCCGCTCTCTCATATCTCTCTTCAGTGTGCTGTGTAGAGAAGTCACGCTATTGTAAAACACTAATTTGAGCGCAGCACAACGATGCTTTGAGATTGTGATTTTCTGTTGCTCAGCCGGTGTTTTGGTTTTTGTTTCTATTTGTCTGTGAGTTTCAGATTGTGAGATGGTGTTAGTGGCGGTGATGTGGTATCGGTGTTTTGGTGGAAGTGGCAGTGATGTTGCTAGATATTTGATTGGTGTTGGTGGTGTAATGATTGGGGTAGAGGTGAGGGTGGGATGAAAGTGTTTATGACTATCTATTTGGCTATTTGTGACAAACTATTTGGGTTGGGTTGGGTTGGGTTGGGGTGGTGGGGTTTATGGTAGTGGATCTGACAGTTGGGGTGATGTGGTGTTTTGTGTGGTGATAGTTTTGTAGTGAAATTGGTGGTTTTTATTAAACAATTTTTTGTATGAGAACGAAAACTAATCTGTGTATTCAAATTATGAATATGTTTTATTTGTTAGTTTGGATTTTTTTGAACGGGTTTTATTACACAATATTTGATTTGATGATTGATAATTTAAAGTTGAATTTGCTGAATGTTTGATGTTTATTTTTTTGATTTAAGCATATGTTACTAACTTATGGTTATAGTGATAAATTTTAATTTGCATTTATCATTTGAAAATTGAAGTAATGTAATTAGAATCAAATCGTACCAAAACGAGAACCGAATGGTTCAGTTCCGATTTGATTCCGTATGTTAAAAAAAAAAATCGTTTGTTCCATTATTAAAAAAAAAAAAAAAAATTATTGGTTCATGGTTTGATTCACTTAGAATCAAAACCAAATATGACCATATCCACCATTATTAACGGTTCACAATTACACCACTCTTATGTCATCGTAATCAATTGGAGTCCACCTCGTATAGATAGCAATGCACGTCAATAGATATATTTTGGACATCTCCACTCTCAATTTTAAAGTGTAGTGTTATACCGACGAAGTGTATCATTGAAGAGAAGTCCCTACCATGAATTATTACATTGCATATCAAAAGGGAAAGAAAAGCATACAATTGGTACTGATAGGTACTAGACTATGGTATTTTCTGGATCAAATATTGCCCTGTCTGAAATCCATTATAATGAGTTTATGGGATAATATATTTTAGAATAGTAACTTTTTTTTTTTTTTTAAATGTCTGATTAAAAATAAATAAAAAATTTTAAATTTACATATAATATTATTTTGGATTATGTTATGATTACATAACCCATAACATAATCCTTCACATAACGATTATGTGGCGCTCCTGGGCAATAGGGGGTGCGGGCCCAGGCGACCCTCCAATAGGGGGTCGTCACTTGCCTCTTATGTGAAGGATTATGTTATGGATTATATATTTATAGCATAATTCTATTATTTTATTGAAGAATATATATTTAAAATGAAGAGAGGAGAAATGTAATAAATTATAACCAAGACTACGCTGGGCAATTTTCATTGTACGAAAGGAGCCAAGCCAACCATGCATGCTCACATATATGTATTACAGAGAGAGAGAGAGAGAGAGAGAGAGAAGGTGACGGTTGAATAGTAGCTTTGATGTGCATGTAATACAGTTCTATCAATTTTTCAACAGTGAATTGTAGGGACAATCTCCAGATTCGTACCCGACCAGTGCTCGCCCACCAATGCATTTGTTCCCCAGTAAATACGTACATGTATGTGCATGTATCGTATCTATAGGTTTCTCTCTCATTCTCTGTATCTTTCTCTCTCTCTACTGGTAGCAGCCAACCCTAATTTCCTGAGCATGTCTTGGCGCATTCTTGATTGAACTTTAGAACAAGTTGGATTATTTGAGTGAGAATTTGAGATTCTTTATGATTTTTACTGTTGAAAAGGGTCTTCTTGTTCTTTCAAAACCCCATGATTATACATATAGACATTCTTGTTTAGTCACATTTCACAAGTGATATCTTGTCTCTTCTTTTTATTCAGTAGGGTTTACTTTATCCTACCTTGCCTCTCTTTCAATTTTAATAATCTTTATTGCTTCCCAGTTGTTTAAATTTGAGGTTTTTGATCATCAGTCTTTACCTTTCAACTTTTTAATCATAATATCTATTTTTGTTTTGGCTCTCTCTCTCAACTATCATCATGACTGATCCTTATCCCAATTGCTTCAATGGATGGTTCAATCTCAAACCATTTAGCCAGTTCTCCACCTCCACCTCCACCGCCGCCACCGCCGCCTCCACTCCAGAATCTCTTTATACTTTTAATTACATCTATTCCACGAGTAGTTCCAACGACAATCGTTTGTATTCTACACAGTACGAATCCTCACCCCCTTCCCCACCTATAAGAGAAGCTCTTCCACTTCTAAGTTTGAGCCCAACAAGGTCGGCATCGCATCACTCATCTTGCACTGCCATGAATTTGGATTATAAGAAATTAGAGAATGAAAATCAGGTTCCCGATGATGATGATGATGATGAAGCTGTGACTTTGGCTTTAAATTTAAGGACTCCTACTCCTGATTCTGATTTGATTTCAAGATTTATCTCATCCACCTCAGATGGAGTAAATTATAGTAGGGAAGATGTTACCGTGGCTAATGGATATGCCACAAGTCCCCTCAACAGGGGTCAGTATTGGATCCCAACCCCTGCCCAGATTCTGATGGGCCCCACTCAATTTTCTTGCCCTCTTTGCTTCAAGACTTTCAGTAGATACAATAACATGCAGGTATGCTCACAGTTACAAAAAACTCTACCTTTCCTCGCCTCCTCTTTCCCTTTTAGCATGTTTGGTTAACTCGACCGTACGAAATTGAATATTATTAAAGGAAAAAATGAAGCTAAAATCTTATTCTGTATATTCTCTGATTCTAGCTAATTCTGGAAATCCTGGTTAGTTTGATTTCAAACTTTCACTTTTTTTATTCATTTTAAATTTCATAATGATATGTGATTTTTCCTCACTTTTTTTCTTCTCATTCCATTTATGCATCTTTTTAACTAATTAATATTTCTTTTTCTTCTCTTTATTATGGGACCGGGGTTTTGGGATCTGGAAAATTTTCCTGGTCCAACTGAAAACCGGTCAGTGCATAACTTTACTTGATTGAACAACACTACCATTATGCTTTTTGTCATTGAAGTTTGTATTTCAGACATTGGCAGGTGAATATTAATTCCAGTTCTTCCTGGTTTCAGATATATATGTCAATCTGAACACTCTACCTTAATACAGCAGAACAACCTCAGAATATTACATAAATATTGTTGCTTTCTGTGTGAATATTAATGCCAGTTCTTCCTGGTTTCAGATATATATGTCAATCTGAGCACTCTACCTTAATACAGCAGAACAACCTCAGAATATTACATAAATATTGTTGCTTTCTGTGTGATCAAAGATTCAAGATATCTTTTACTGATCAAAACTCGAAACCCCTACACTTAGTATTGCTTTATTTGTGAATCAGAAACTGAATGTGGCAAACGGAGCCTTTACAAAATTATCATATTCTGGGAACTGGGAAGATTTCTCAACTCACCTTATAAGTACAAGAATGCATACACGTTGATTCCTGTATACAAAAACCACTATTTAAAGGAAAAATCAACACTTCATGAGACAGTTGGAGTTACTTTAGATGCTTTAAGGGCAAAATAAGTTTAGTTTTTATACTTGCAAGCTTAATAACTTGCTGTTATATTTTGTTGGACTGTGTGGACACTAACGCTACTATTTACTTATCCCCTTAATAGTCTTTAATATTCTAACCTGATATTAGGCATATTAATATTTGGTAATCCATATATGTATTAGGTCTCCTTAGAGTTTCTGCATCTCCTTTGTACATTTCATTTCACATTTCTTTTGGTTGTAGTAAAAACATGAACAATGTAATTCTCACATTGAGGCTAAACCACTGTAAATCTGTGTGTGTTTTTGGTTGGGATTAGGGCTTGAGCTCTAACATATACACCAATTAGCTAGTGATTTTTTAGGTGACTAAATTTCATGTTTGATGGGTGTAGATGCACATGTGGGGGCATGGATCTCAGTACAGAAAAGGGCCAGAATCTCTTAGGGGTACACAACCAACAGCCATGCTTAGGCTGCCTTGCTATTGCTGTGAGCCAGGTTGCAGGAACAACGTTGACCATCCAAGAGCCAAACCCCTCAAAGATTTCAGAACCCTTCAAACTCACTACAAAAGAAAGCACGGAATTAAGCCATTTGTATGCAGGAAATGTGGAAAGTCCTTTGCTGTGAGGGGAGACTGGAGAACCCATGAAAAGAACTGTGGAAAACTATGGTACTGCACTTGCGGATCAGATTTTAAACACAAAAGGTCACTGAAAGATCATATTAAGGCATTTGGAAATGGCCATGCAGCTTACGAGATTGACTCTTTTGATGAAGAAGATGAACCTGCTTCTGAAATTGAGCAAGATAATGAATCCTCTCAGTGATTGACGATGAAGTAAGCTTGATTAGAGCTGTTTTCAAATTGTCTGAAATGTTTGTGACTTTTAAGAAAAAGTACCTAGGAGGGCATTGAGCATAAATGCTTTTACATGAATTACTCAACATTAGAGGAACCATTTTGTTTACTTTCTCGTATTTTCCTTTGTTATTATGAAGTGTTTTATCTTTATTTACATCTTTCTATTTATGTTTGTCTGTATATTTTACGTCGCCATATATTTATTTTAGCTAATTACTTATTGGTGCATTACACGAAGAGCGAGAATTCATGGGTTCTTGTTTTCTTATATTTCGTTTTCGATTTTTAATGTAATTAAACTATACATTATAGCGTTAGAAGGCTGGCTAAGTTTTCATATTTTGATCGATATATCTGAATTAAAATAACACTGTTTCGAGGGTATTTTAATTTATCGATCAAATTTCCGACATTCATTTAAATCAACGAGCATTTGATCGAGTTCTATTCAAAAAGGCATTTGGGATCCTATGGCACGATATGGGTTGTTTGGTTCCATATTGCTGTGTGAAAAGGGCTTTTCACATATCACAATATGTCAATATCTGAATCTATCAGCTTTTGCCTTTTACAAATCCAATTCAGTTACTGGAGAATCCTTTTGTCGGATTGATGAAGCACATACTATGTTCAACTGTTCATTTCCTCGAGAAATAGAAGGTATATTCTTATTCGAGGTGAAATTCATCATATAGTTCCCACCTTCTTCATTTGGTTTACGAATCTCTAAGATTATAGGGCAGTCAGGTCGACATTAAGAGTCAAGATATACTATTTCATACTTTCCAGACATTGTCACGCATCAATAAATTACACCTTGATGTAAAGATATAAAAAATACGAAGGGTCAACAAATTAAAAATAACTCAAAAAGTATTTGTTATCTAGCACTAATGGACATGGTGTTTCACCGTCATGGTTCTATGTGTCATCATGATTCATTAATTAATCATATTATTAAATATCACTCGGTCTCATCTAAATTGATATTGCAGCAACATCGATGTTATTCAAGTCAAAAATATACAAGAGTGGATGGCATGGGGTGAGGTGTAGGTTTTGATGAGTCAAGGGGCTCATGAAATGTCATATCAAATGTACACTATAGTGGAATACTCAAGTGTATATGCAGTACAGACAAACAAGAATCTGTCCTAGATACCTTTCACAATTCATCTCTTTCTAGTCTCTGTTGCTCACTGAGTTGACAACAATTTTCTCAGCATGTATACGGTTTTCAACTTCCTGTTTTAATGTACATATTCATTTAGGTGAGAAAAATTGGTGAAATATACTTGTTTGGCGACTGTTAATAAATTGCTTATAATCGGTAAAAATTATGTTTTATTCATATATTTCGTTGAATTTATAAGTACTACTCCCTTATTGATACTCATTTTTATCTATTTACATTTTACATCGTTTTTAAAACAACTCCCAAAAATTTGTCAAGTTATATAAAAATTTAATTATTCAAGTATTTTTTTACTTCAAAATTTAATTATCCAAGGTTTGTTTATGTTCAACTCATTCGAGTAAAAAATACACAATTTTGACAAATTTCGTCACCATCTCCATAAATATAGTTGCTTATAAATTAAAGAGTGGTTCTAGCTAATCAGTTTGTTGGCTAAAATGATTTTTTTTTTCTAATGTCTAATTTTTTTTTATTAAATATGATATTTAGGCAATGTTATTTTAACCACATATTTCATGTGATCCACAAATTTTATCAACCTTAATTCAACAACATTTTTCATCAATTTTATCAAAATCTACTAAAACTTATTTTTAACAAAATCAAACTTGAGCTTAGTGGAGCAAAATATTTTAGTATGTTGCCCCTACTCGGTTTTGCTAAAAATCGGTTTTTTTAGTAGATTTTGATGAAATGTATGGTTGCAAAATTGATAAAAAATGTAGATCTCAAAAAACGTGTGATTAAAATTTGTTGACTTCATTTTTTATAGGGGCAATGTGGTCAAGAGATCCCGGTTCCTTGCGTCCACATAGCCTCTTCCTACACACAAAGACAATCTGTTAGATACACGTGGCATTCTTCGATGGTGGGAACAGTGATCGCGAGCACTCCGAGGTCAAGTCAATCTCTTTGTGAGTGAATATTTAGGTGTGGGACGTGCTAAAAAGTGAGCCACTAAGTAAAAGGGATTCGGATCTAGGAGTGTGTAGATAGTAAAAATGAGAGCAAGTTTATAATTTGAATATATAAAGTTGCATTACCTTGTAATGAGACTAAATGATTGTGGAATGTGTGAAATATGAATTGTTGGATGAAGAGATATGTGATCTCATCTTAACGATCAAGGCCCATTGTCATAAGCGTCATTATATCAATCATAGGCTATACGCATTTAGTGTCTCGACCATTTACAGTCCTATGGTTTAGGTTGTATGGACTAGACTTGACATATTGACTCAGTAAGATAGTTGCTGCAATGAGTTATCACATCAATCAATCACGAAAGATCTTATACTTAAGATCTTTTGTAATGCCTCAAACCGCCTTACCTCGTCCATGAGGATTTGGCCATCCGTATTGGTTCGGCAGAAACTGCACATGGGTAGGAATGGCAACGGGGAGGGTCGGGATAGGGTCAACCTCGCCCGCCCTGTTGTGTAATTTATCGTCCTGTTACCCGTTTAAGGTAAGGCACTTGTCACGTTTACTATCCGTTTAATTTTTAAAAAATTTGTTTTATTGCTCTTATTCATTAAAGTGAGACAATGATATATTTATTTATTTTTAAAGTTATATTATTGAAATATATTTAGTAAACTAAAGTTTTTATTATTTATCATATTGTTTTTCAAATAATCTTAATTGTCATTTTCTATTAGAACTCATGAAATTTCGTGGAATTTTTCATTTAAAGTATTGAATTCTAAAAAAAATAAAAATGTTTAACGGGATCGGGCGGGGTACTTGTAACCCGTACCCACCCCAGGCTGAAGTTAGATTCTTCGTCCCCGACCTGAATACTCGATTAAACGAGTAAACCTCACCCCGTTTAGGGGCGAGGCCCTGCGGGTATGAGTTTGTCAGGTTTTTTTTGTCATCCCTATAGATAAAAGCATAACAATAGTCCCCAAATCCAATATCTCATTATTCATGTAAGGCATTGTACTTTGACAATTATAAAGTTTTATTGAGATGACTTTTGAAGATGTGATTTTACTTAATAAAGAGAAGCGGTATCTACTGATGCTGGAGCTAAAGTGACATTATAGTCCCCAAGTTCAAATATGGACATTTACATAATAGATTGGACTTTGATTTAAAAACGAAGTATTACAATTGAGGCAAAATCAATAGTCCCATTCATAGGACGAAGTTGTGTTGTAGAAGCGAAGTCCCATTCCAGGATGCAGCTCTGTCAAAGAAGCAAAGTCGCATTTTAGGACGAATCCTTTACATATGATGTTCAACAATATATAAAAATCGCATTTCTGGGGTGAGTTCGTTGAGGCATGGAGGTTTATGTGAAATTTATGTCTGAGATCAATCTAAGAGGCACATGATACAAAGTGATGAGAAACGTGCAGATAATCATGACGTTTTGTGTTCCTAAAGTTGATACGATGATTGCAAGTAATCGTGATGATTGGACAATTGAGGCATTTAATTTCCAAGGCGACATGCCCCCACACGCGTATGAGAGCACGATTCAATCTGGGCCTCAGTTTGAACCACCGTTTGGTGCCTTTTGGCATTCGATTGCTAAATTAGAATAGGCAATAAAAGGCCATGATCAATCTTGAATTGTTCCAACGGCTGGGATTGAGGTCATCTCGCCTACATAAAGGCTTAAAGGATCACATCAAAGCCTTTTCACTTTGTATGTCAACACTTTGCTTCCTTGACATTGTACAAACTTAAGACAATTTCGGCAAGAAAAATGCGATTTCAGGCAAAGAAAGAATCCCCGGCCTAGCAAAATCCCAAAACTTGGCGACCAAACTCAGAGCTTTATTTATGAGATCTTAAAATTTCATTCTTAAATCCCGTTTCCTTCTACTCCTTTTCCTTTTTCTTCTCGAAAATCATTTCCAACAAAAGCAGCATCAATTTCCAAACCGACAAGAAATTTGCGTCTGAAAAATCCTCAAGTTTGGAGGGAATGCAAGAGTTATAGAAAAAGTATTCAAATATGTCTGGAGTGATGCCTCTCCAGGTCGTGAATGTTGATGAAAAGCTAGAGTTAGCTATAGTGTCGGTTAACGAAGCTAACCCAAGAAGGGCTGGCACAATTGGTTAGTCCTACGCGGTGGAAGCTACATGTCCCATTATCAAATGAGAGTATTTATAGGAAATAAGGAACTCAGATCTTTTGGATGCTTGGCAAGTTTGCCTCACCCCAATAGGGCACAAGTCAAGCATCAAGAGGTCACATAGGCATGTAATCTCCCACACGTTGACCTAGAAGAGAAGGAGTGAATTTGAGTCTCAGTTGCCTTCGCAGAGATATTAGATCAATCAAATTCAATGTGGCTCAACGTATCAAGTTACACCTCGCACAAGGTATCAGGGATCGAATTCCAACCACTTCGGACTCTGAAGGCGCATCTAATGTGAATAAGGATTGGGTCCTCACTGAGTATCTTGAAGAGGAAAAGTAGCAAGTCTACACTAAGTTATGCCTTCTCAAGGGCACTTGTTGGCGTTGGACGATGCTCACAAAGCCTCAAAAGTTATAATTGATGAGGTGATGGAATGTGACCTCATCGCTTCGAAGGCAGTTGTCGACGAGGTGTTGGGTAATACTTTCAATGTCTTGTGTGTGACATTTTGTATAGCTAATAGTCATTTGTCCTACCATGTGTGAATAGAGAAGTAACAATATATTTATTCCAATAGAATCATAAGATGAAAAGTATTAAAATTATTTCATAAGCATTTCTTTTTTCCACGCTGTGACGCCAAAACATGCCAACGGGAAAGGTATACTGCAATTGTAGCCAGGTATATGTTATTCCTTGGGCATGTTATTTGCACACATGAATCCAAGTTTTTGGCATATTACCAACTTTGCATCTTCTAACGTATGTCCACGATCTTCTTTCTTTCTTTATTTATTTATTTTTTTTACGTATACGCTCTTAATTTAATTTAAATTAATAAGTAGCTAATTTTTTAAATATAATAAATAACTTAACTATGAACTTACATTACATACTTTTCAGAATTCAAGCAATGATGCAAACAAAATTCTAGACCTTGTTTGTGAGAAATTTTTGAAAAGAAAAATGTTTTTTTTTATGTAATTAAAAAATAAGAAAAAATTATGGATATTAAGGGTTTGATTATGCCATTTCCGTGCTGCCATTTTGTCAATTTTCAGATTTTGTGAACGCTTTAGCCCTTCTTTTATACTTTTTTTTTTAAAATATATTTTTCTCTCTCTCCTTTTTAATCAAATATTTTTCGACGGCAAATTCAAAAAATTCTCTTATTTTTTAATCACACGTTCTACTTCAATCAACTGTTCCAAAATACATTGACTCAAACATGTTCTTAGAACCAAATTTAATGAAAAATGTGGACTAAATATATAAAATTTAATGGTCCCAAAGAAGGTTCAAGCAGATTGCCTAATTATAACAACAATTGTGGCGCCAAGATTAA